>VXBT01007000.1:330883-507016 GCA_013400235.1 Oriolus oriolus | reverse complement strand
CCACCCCCAACCCCACCCCACCCCACATCTCATTTTTACTGGATTTCCAGCCACATTACCCCAGACATGATACTTTCTCCAGCACATAGCAGGCTGTGCAAGTTGGGCAGCAAGCAGAGAAAAAGATTCAGGGCAGTAGAAAATACTTCTGAAAGGAAAAGGAATATTGGTGTGCATATGTCTCAAAAGAGTTGGGTTAAGATAAGGCAGGTTAATCTTTTAACTTGGGTTTTATTTGCAATTAAGTAGGTTGGGAAAACACAAACTGGTTAGAGGCACACGTAGGTAAGTGTCTGTATTCTGGAAGTGGTTTTATCCCATTCCTAGGGGAAATAACTGCCAAGGCAATCGCTCTCTGAGCACTACAATATCCATTTCTGGTTGAGTTACTGCCCTTTGGCTGTTAGCTGTTCTCAACTTACATACCCATGCACTGATACACCTTCTCTTTTTCTTTGTTTTTTTCCTCAAACAAGAAACATGTTTTTTTCACAGCATAGTAAGACAATTGATGGAGCCTACAAAGTACTAAATCTATGTATAATAATGACTACAAAAAGAACCAAATGTGGAACCTTACAATCTCTTTCCTCTATTAAAAGTATCCTTCTTAACATTTGGGAGTGGGAAAGAAGAAAATGTCTGACAAACTACAATTAATCTTATTTTACACCAGCATGAGAAGACTCAGATATGTTTTACATTAATGCCAAAAGCAGTTATTAAAAGATTTATGATTTCTTAATAGCTGGCTTACTATAAAGCAAATCAGTGGTCTGTTTAACAGATTGCTTGGAGACTCAGTAGTCCTAAATGACTTTAACACTTTTTACTGGCCTTGATGAGCACTATTTACCACACAATACTTCTGTACAGTTGTAATGTACGTATAACTGTTGATAATTTATAATTCTTTTATCAAGCAGTATATTTAATAACGTATAATTTTTACAGAGTTCAAGTGCCTCTCAGACACCACTAAAATTGTCTTAGTTTTCTCCACATTTTATCTGCTTTTCTGATTCCTACTACTTTGCTAGGTCCTTTTGTGTTTGTTCAGATCTCCTTCAAATGAACAAATACTTTTCTGACATTAAAATGCTAGAGTTTCCCTATCTCCTTCTCAAAGATTATTGGAAACAACAGGCTTAGAACACAACTTCACCTTTTGCTTTCCGTAATGGGTACAAGAATCACAAATGCAAGCACTGTATAGAGAAAACAGACACCATCAGTTTCACTATTAGAAAAAAGAGAAAAATTCACAGCCACTGACTCTTATCAGGCCTAAAGTACAGTGTCTTTTTGCCACAGCTGTTTTGGATGACTTGTAATGAGTGGGCATTGCATAGGTAGCTGTTATTGTTGTGAACATTTACCAGAGCTAGGTAGTTTAGGTCACTGAAGGAAGACTGTTCCAGGCATGTCACAACTTCACTTAATTTTCAGAAACAAACAGCTTTGGAAATTAACACACCATCTATAGAATGAAAAGATAATTACATGGTAATGAAATGAAGTTAAATGCAGTAGCTTAAAGGTATGTAACAAGGAATTTTTTTTCTTATGCCTCATCTGATTAGAAAATTACCACTTGCAGAAGCTGACCAATTGTGACAGATATCATCTCCACGGTGTTCAGACACACAGAAATCCCCAAAAGTGTTCAGCTGAATTTCTGGCATATGACAGTTTCTACTGCAAAGCCTGCTTAATATTTTCAGAGCTGCAAGGTCTTCAGTAGAAGGAATCCCATACCATACCAACTAGGTGCACATACAGAGTTATCAGCACTTGGCATTCACAGTGCAATGGGTGCAGTGTTCTTTGCTGTGAAGGGACATCATATCTCCCATCTCCTCACACCAGTTCTTTCTGGGGGGCTGGGAGGTGGAGCTGCTGTGGGAAAACTCATGCACCATCCCAGACTCTCAGAGCCCAGCTACAGCTCTGCTTCTCAGGAGAAGGACCATTGTCTTCCCTTTTTTTTTTAATCAAACCAGATTTATCAAGATACCGCATTGTACTGATGCTGCTTACACCTCTTTTTATATCAATACCTTATTTCATTTCTGTATGGTTTTTCCTGGGATTTATTAGTAGCCAGTCACTTACTCAACAGTTTTCATTTTGCAGATGCTTTAGGGAATTTATTCTACTTCAGTTCAAAGAGCCTACTCAAAGTTCTAGTAATAATGAGTAAATAAATTGTAGCATGTGCATTTATGTACTTAAAAAGGCAGTTTAAAAATACAGATTAGAAAATACATTTGGAAAGTAGCTTTCAGTTCTGTAGGAGTATTTAAAATACTGGAAAATATTTTAGAGAGGAATATGCCTTAAGAAAAAAAAAAAGACAAAAAAGGGAATGAAGTACGCAATAGTAACGCAACATTCTTCAACAGCCTGATAGGCTGTATTCAAAGCAATGCTCCTCTCTTTGAGAACTCTGCAGGGACATTTTTGACTGCATTGTGAATATCACTGCATTCTCTCAGCTGAATGCAAATGTTTATGTTGTTATTAGTGCCAATAACAAAATTTCACCATAGAACTGTTAAAAAATGGATCTATTTCTTTATAATTATGTGCTGTCATTTTCTGTTTTGCCCTTAATTTTTCATAAGAGAAGCAGCAGGGAGTCTATCTGCAGTTTTTTCTCTACAGATTTCTCAGTGGAGCTAGATTTCAACCTTCACAAAACAATTGTTTGGAATACCAATTGCCTTGCTCTTCAAATAATTCCTGAACAATCACAGGTGCTATTTACAGACATGTCACCAATTGTAAAATTTTGATTTGAATTAGACTTTGAAACCAGCTTATTAAATAATTAATAAATACGAACAAATCAAAAGCTGCTTAAGAACTTTTTGATGGAAACCATAACTGCGATTATAAGTCCTTCTCCAAGCAAGCAAGAACATGATAACTGGAGCCACAGTTCAGGTTACTGTGAGGGAGTGGACACGACTCCATGTGAGACCCTACAAGCAATGAGTGAGGAGCAAGAGCTCGCACGTTTCTCATCAGCTATCATTCTGTTTATACACAGCAGGAGGACACCGGGGTCTTTTGCACAAAAAAAAAATCCAAAAAAGCCAAAGAGATCCATTGCCAACCCCTCTGTTCTCCCAACCCACAAGGAATAGCACAGCACACCTTTGCTTTAACAAGCTACTGCAATGTCAGAAGTCTTTAAAGCTACGTTTAATTGAAAACAATTGCAACACTAGGATCAGTTGCATCTTTGTCCAGATCCATCTTCTCCCAAATTTCATGTAATAAATGAAGACTATGCCTCCAGTGTTTTTGTTCATCTATCACCATGTCAATGATTATTGCAGCGTTACAAAACAAAGCAACAGAAAAGCTTAATTTCAAGGAAAATTTATGGTGAGTGAAACACATTTAAACTTGACTAGATGAGAGTAACCAAATAAATCTGATGTTTACTCAAACAAAAATTTTTGCAAAAGAAACAGGTTTCAAATGTCACTGCTGAAGTATTGAAGTATAATTACCAGTGTAGGAAGGAATAAATACTGGTTAATAAAACCAGAATCAGATACATTAGCTAGATAAAAAGACTATCAAGCAGACTACCCAGCTGTCACTATAATTTAGTTCTCCATAGTGTGACCTTCAATACTGTCCAAGCTAATTCTATATGCCTACAATGTCTTAAATGCTCTGCAATTTAAAAGCAATAAGCTTAAAATAACCTGCAGTTTAAGAATAGTAGGCTAGGGGACAAAGAAAAGCACCACAAATTATCTGAAAGGTAATACTGAATCAAGCAGGGTCACTGTCCCTTAAAGACAGGAAAACTGCAACAATAAAAGTATATTTTTTTAATCTTTAGCTGATGTTTCTGATTTATCTTTTCCTGCTTTAATACTAAACTAAAATGAACTATCAGCATGATGATGAACTGGTGCCAAATACAAAGTGTTTGAAACAGGAATCTGTGCTCTCAGACCCCAGAGGATACCTACCCCCCTGCCACAGTTCAGCATCTCCATGTGTTTTAGCCCACCGTCATGTGAAATTTGGTCATTCACACACCCTGCCTGCACCCTCCCTATGTTCCAGCAAGAACACAGGCAAAGCTACGCGAGTGCTAATATTTTCTGTCATTTCCCCTGAGAGAAATATACTCTTCCAAAAGCAAGTGGCATGACAGGATGAGGGAGAGGTCCCATCACACAGGACAACCACAGCACCACTGAGACCTTTGCCATGGAGGATGAGCACCTGGCACGGACCACCCGTGCCATTAGACATGGCTCTCGGTCATTGCATGAGCTGCCAAACTACATGTCATTACAGCATGTAGCATAATGCAGTCACAAAGACCAGTTTGTACCAGAATTAATTTATACATGTTATCATCTAGTACCCTAATTGAGAGGAATTTATCCTTATTTAAATTATGACAAATATACCAATCATAAGATGGACAAAAAAGCCTTAGGAAGCAATGGGGGGAAAAAAAGAAAAATGCGACTACACAGGATGTCCACGTGCAGCGACACATTCACTGCATATTCATCTGTGTTAGACCTAATCTGCAGCCTCACTTAAAGTTTAAACATTTGTCAACTACTTGCCAGAACTGAACAATGTCTCAGTCAGGATCTTGAATCTCTACAGACCAAGCAACTACAAAAACGTCATTGTGCAGGTACCAAGCCAACACTGCATCATCTTTGCAATCCGTGAACCTACATATCTTAATGTTCTGTTGTAGGGGGTCTTAAATCTAACTGCAAATGCTCTTGAGCAGGAAGTCTCTGAGGGCTGAGGAGCAAAGAACAAGACTTCGGCCCACCAGGGTTCTCCTTGCAAGCTCTCTGTGCTGCACATGCTGTAAGTTCTCTATAGCATAAAATGAAAGGCAGAAGAGTTGAGTGGGAGAAGTATTCAAGAGAGCTGGAGAACAACGTTATTTATTTTTCTTCTGTACCATTCAGACACTGACCTGCATCAGGCACACAGTGCAATGGGGAAACACAGAAAAGCTGTGGCTTGTAGGAGGTCCTGTGTGGCTTCAGCAGGACTGACACTTACAGGGCTCTAAAAAGAACAGAGTAATTTTAAACATATGCAAACTGTAGAAAATGCTCTTCTCTATTGTCCTTCATTGTGTGGACATGAAAGAGTCGGCCTGAACCTTGCCCCATTTTGAAAATTCAGTACTGCTCTTGAGATCTTATAAGGCTTGCTTTAATTGGACATAAGCCTTTGCTGACTGCAGTGATGTTGAAGAGGCAGGTGTAAGAAACGTTCCATCTAGAACAATGTCATTTTGAAAATAAAAGTTCATATTTTTTAAGACTGAGTTATTTGCAATTACTTATTAGACTGTCAGTGAGGTTTGAAGGGTGATAATCCATATATTAAAACTTGAATGTCTTAATATATTAAATGATAATGGATCCAAAGGTACAATAATGTACTATTGTAGAGATAACTACACGTTTACAGTGGGCAGTAATGGGGATTATGGTCTATGGTATGGACTATTAGGCCTATTCTGAAATTTATAGAACCGATTTTATCAAAGAGCACAAGGGGTTCCTGCTACATTCAGCTTCCACAAGGGAGCAAGACAACACAGTGGACATAAGTGATGCCATCATCACCCTCACAGCTGTCTTTTCTCCTGCACCCACAACAGACCTTTCAGAGGTTATGAATGTGAGCAAGTGAGAACAAAATGCAGCAGTGCCCAAGATCACTGATCCCAAACCTTCCCACGAGTAATTAAACAATGATGCATCATGTAGCATTCTTCACTCAAACATAACCCCTCTTCGAGAAATATCCCATGAATTATAAGATTCACTGCTTTCCGCAAAAGACACATTCCTCAAAACTTCTGTACTTAGAAACACCATAGGTAAATTTGCCAAATCTCCATATCAGGAAGTCATAACATTTAATAAAGCTTGCCTTACTTTTCCTTCTGTAACGTAGTAAAGCAAAGCAATGTTTCAAACACATGAAATAATATTCAACTCTCATCGCAGAACTGACCTCAACGTGTAAGGTGCACTTAAGCCCCACTTTACTGCATCTCTAAAAGGGGAAAAACAGACAAATATAAGAAAATCTAAACATTTCATATTAATGTCATCTGTCATTCATAGAAATTGCCTTCCTATATTTATTTGTCTGATTTGCTTCCTGTGAACTCAAGAAAACAGGAACTTCACAGAAAAGATCAAACACAGAGCAAAACAGGCTTTGTTTTCAACTATAGGAAAAACACCACATGATGGAGGACAAAAAACCCCACCTTATTTATGAAAAATGCCCATGCTAAACAAGGTTAGCTGATATGACAAACTCAAACAAGTAAATGGTATAAGACAGTTGCTGCATGTGTTTCATGCACATAATATATTCATTAGTGAGAAGGTAAAGACAGCCTGATTTTAAAACCTGAATTATTTTTGCATCTCTGTTTGTAAAGAAAGGATCAACAGCAGTTTTCTACCATCTTAGAATTAATCACACTGCTATATAAATCCTCTATATTTTAAGAACACCAAAAGTGCGATTTCAGAACAGCTAAATAATGTATGAAATTGAAAAATGTCATTCTTTTAATATCTCCCCTTGTGAAAAAAGAAATGCAATTACAACTATGATAACTGATTGTAGCCTTCTCTTAAAGCATTATAGAAGTTGTCATTGTTTAGTTAAGCAATTCAGATTCAGAAAACGTGACCTACCATATCCTGAGGGAGAGACCTATCGTAGCAGTAAGCAATACATCTCTACACATTTGTAATTCAGAGGCACTGAGGCAAAAACTGTCAAAACATTACAAAAGTCGACAAGGATGTATGGTTCATTAGTCTAGGAACTGATGTGTTATGGACCTCTTTGTGATCAGCCTGATAATTTAAATAAAGTTACGAGTTTATGTAAACCTACTAGAACTCTATTATTAAATTTCAGATCATGCCTTCAACAAAGGCACTCATAATTGCAGAGATTTATCACGAGGCCATAACTAGCGCCTTATCATGCCAACTTCATCAATAATCAATTTATAAAATATCATTACTTTAACAGAAAATCTGTAGCTCTATTTCTTGCATTGACTTTGAGGACCAAACTGCAGCATAATATCAGTATTGTTCATTAACACAGAATTAGATTGCAAAGGATTCAATATTTCCAAGCAGTTACACAGACAGAGCAGAGTGACCTGCAGTAGCAGATCTGTCTGCCCCCTTCCCCATGCTGCTCTAAGCACATCCAAGATGCCTGATGCTCACTGTGGTGTGCACCTGACAGTACTGGAGCATACTACCTGAGCATGAAGTTTCTTCATTTCCCTCAGCTTTACATCCCTGAGAATGATATTTAAAATATGCAGCCACTCCCCACATACTCTCAGTCTACAGCCCATCCTGTTGTTCAAACAGGACCAAGTCTGGTGCAATTGAAGCGAAAATAAGAGACTGCAGAGTTGGACTTGTAGTCAATGTCTCCATATTTCATTCGCTGTAATATGTAATTGCAAAAGAGATCAAGTTCAACTCTAATGGTGGTGTTTGCACATGGTGTGATTCTTGGGACTGTTCTGTGCAGGGCCAGTAGTTGGACTTCAATGATCCTTGTGGGTCCCTTGCAACTCAGGATATCCTACAATTCTGGGATTTTGAGTGGGACTTTCCTTAAGAGACTTCTTTTTTCAATGATATTCCATGCTGATAACCTGTTTTTACAATGTGAGCTTTCTATCTAAAGAAAAGAAAAATAACTTGGAGATGGTAAAGTGCTCAAGGACTACAAATGATCAGTGCTACCAAACTTAAACAGATAGCTCATAAGACACCCTTGCTCTCCAGGACAAAGCTGCAGTAGTCCTGTAGTTAACCACTGGATTATCATTCAGTATTATTTTTTTCTGAATATCAAGAATTATTCTAATAATATTGCATTCCATATTTTGGGCACAGAGAACCATAATTCAATAATTTCAAAGTTTGGTTTATGAAGTTTGGAAAGTGAAGTTTTCTAGTGAAAGTAATCATTTCTGCCATTCCGCAGCCCTGAGATACAAAAAGGAGATGCCAAGTATTGAACCTGTAAAACTCTGCCCAGTTCATGTCCTTCTCATGATACACCAGAGTCCAACTTTATTAAACATGAGTTTCTGGTTTTATGCAGCTTTTTATTCACTTATGAAAATTACTGCATGAAACGTGAAGATATGAAGAAAGGTTAACCCAAAAATATGTTTACCTTCCAAAGGATTTTTGCCAAGCAATTTATACTGAAGTGCTGCATAATGTCACAGTAAATTCATCTATTTTACATTTGTCTGATTTCTCCAAGTCATCGTTAATTTAAGCATTTATTTCCAAAAGTGCCAGAACAAACATTTCACAAGCACCGCCATTCCGTATTACTCCGTAACTTAATACTCTTTATCATAAACCCAATTTCTGCAGATCAGAGTGTGCCTAATGAAAGCATGCACGGCAGGCACGTGCTACTTCTGCTGCAGGACTGCAGTTTCCTCCCATTCCTTCAAATATGTGGAGCTTCTGGAAGCCTTTCGTCAACAAATTCAGAACCTGATAAACCTGACAAACCCAGGTTTAAATAACCTCAGCCAGATTTCAGCATCGCTGAACTGCAGAGAGGGGAAGCAGCTGAGCTCCCTTTGTGGCTGGGTGGCTGCTGAGCTCTGTGGGCAGGGGGAAGGGGACAGAGCAGGGACACCCTGCAGACAAGCAATTAAGAACTGGCAGCACACTCCAACCTTTCAGAACAAAAAAACTTGCTTCAGGACACATACTTGTCAGACTACAACTCTAAAGGGCTATCAGTGCATAAACACAACATGCCCCAAATTCCAAAAGGCTTTTTTCTACACCATGTAATGTCAAAGTATCAATAAATAAATAAAAACAAAAAACTCCCATTACAAGACAAGAGAAACAAAAATTATCTTTCTACTCAATAAAAAAAATTGTGCAATAAGAAAATACTGCACTTAGGAAAGACATAATGTGAAAAGCTCAGGGGACAATGTTGCTTTTCCAGGTGCAAGGCCCATTAGCTGCAGCTCAGACACTGCTGATATCTGAGAGCTTGTCAGATTGTCCCAAAAATGCCCTGGGAACAAATTGGATATTGTCTGGAATGTCTCAGTTTGCTAAGGGATGAAACAGTCTTCCTCTAGCAGCACCACTTCAACAGTATTACCGCACAGATTTCAAAAAGGGTGTTTCTCTGCAGGCCATGATCAGAAATCGCTGATGCAGAAGGACTTCCAGAAGACTCTGGAGAAAGCAAGAATGTAAAACACCTGCTTTCTCTGAAGGGTTTCCCTCTATTAACAGCACTTGCATTTCTGCCTGTTTCTAGCAAATTACTTACTATTCCTGATCAGCATTAATGCCAGCACTTGTCTGCTTTCAGAGTTGCTATTTTGAATGTCAGTTCCTGTGGAAAACAGAGACATGCACACACAGAACATGAGACTACTTGGGATTTGTTTTGCGAGGTATCATCATTTCAGAAGACAACCAAAAATAGCTTGACTTCTTTAAAGCTGTGTTTAAAGCCTGCGTACTCATTGCTCTTTGATGTCAATCCCGAGAAGCAGCGCACAAGCAAATGCTAAGTACAACAATAAAAGAGTTCATGGCATGCCTAAACCTTTTCCATGACACAGTAACAAGGCTAGAATGATACAGACTCAAGCAAAATGCATCCCTGCACTGAATCACAGCAGTACAAGGAAGGTATTATTTAATGGCTCAGCTCAAAAGAACCCCAAAATATATTCATTTATGAAGAATTTCCATATCCTCCAATGGATTAAAGCTTTTAACTTGGAAATTCTTGAGAAAATCTCTTGCAACATGCAGTTACAAGCTTTTATATCAGATTTCTTTTTGAGCTCAGGGTTGAAATGAAATAAGCTTTCAAAGCAAAACAGCTTAAGTTTTTTCTCTCTCTCAAATCAGATGACACAATGAATGGTGAAAGAAATCTTGTCTTGGTTTCCCCAGATGATGTGTGATTTCTTGCATGAACTTCTGTTTTTCAGAAACAGTCAATATCATGGCAATGCCGTGTACTTGCAGATCTTTAGTTGCTTACTGATTTTGAACCAAAAATTTCATATGGATCAAACTTTAGCTTTTCACATGAATACTGGTAGATAAACACTAAAGGAGCTTATATTATATTATTAAACAGGTCACATTGCACGCTATCTTAATAATTAAACAACATCACTTTCTTGATGGAGAGAATTCCTGGCTGAAATTTAAATGTAGGTACTCCAAACAGAAATATGCATGAGTAAACATTTGCTGTAATTAACTGAAGACCACAAAATCACCACTAAAGATTTTCTTTTAATATCTTTTTTTTCTGCAGCTTAGATAAAATCTGCAAATTTTCTCATTGATCAAAGCAGAATACTGGAGAAATGAAATCTTAACAAGGAGCAATGCACAACTTGGGGTTTAAACTATAGGTTTCCACTTTTTTACCCAGGTCTATTCTCTTCTTTCCGCTTTCCCCCTCACAGAACATTTATAAATGCCTTTATAAAAGAAGATAGAGATTACAGTTTTTACAAGACTCCATTTGAAAGTAGATGGGATTTTTGGCTCAAAATCCCTTTCAGGGCTATTATGATTTCCTGCTAATTTTATTATTTGCATGAACTTTTGCACAAACCTTAATTTAGTGAATATATATACACCAATTAAAATTACCAACCTGTCTGCTATGTATAATCACAAATAAGTTTACAGGAGTCTTATTTGTCTCACCAGTGAGCAGACTCATGCTTGAAATAAATAACACATCCAAATTAGTATAATTTACTGTCTCTATGAAGTAATTATAATTTTCATTCAAAATGAAAGGAAAAATAAACCCTTAGAAATACCACGAAAACAAATAGATTTCCAGTGCTAATTGTCTCTAAGACTTGGTCTTGGTGGGTTTAATTCCTAGAGATACCTCAAAGATGAAATAAATTGTTTGTGCCCCAATACACCTGTTGGAATACCAGAATTGAGACCTTACTTCTGTCTCTCCTATGTCTAACTTCCCTCAGTTGGCACTTTCATTTCTAACCATTGTGCTGCCTCGTTTGTCTGATAGCCCAAACAATCACCAGGCAAAGATGTTTGTGGGAAGCTGAGTGATAGTGTCTAAGCCACGGGTGAACGCCGCAACCACGCACCTGTTTATAGGAAGGGGCCCTCGGACAAGCCTCACTTACTCTTTCTGTGCTTATGTAGCAACCAGTCCCACAGCAAGCAGCAGCAGAAGGATCATTCTTAATCAGTCAGCTCTCGGGTACCCTGCACAGAAACCACTCAGAGCTGAGGAAAGCAGAAACTCAGACTTCAAAGGAACATTCATTTTGAAAACTGAGAAATATCCTAGTTTGGGTATAAGGCAAGCTGAGGCAAAAGGCTACTTAAAGTGCCTGACAGGTGCCTGAATCCTGTGAGGAATGAAGGTTTATGTCTTTGCTACAGGATTAATAGATGCTATTTCCACTTGATGGATACAGTTAAATACAGCATAGTTGCAATGATCATTCACACAGTGAAATAGAACATGAACTGGACAAAAGGAGCTGTGAATTTTAAATTTCTTTTCAAGAACATATTTAGCATTAGAGATTTTTGTTTGCAACAGGGGGACATACAAGAAAAAGTTGCTTTTTCCAGGCTGAAGACCAGTGTAACTGAGGGTCCCCAGAGCCCTGACATGGGGCCAGCCAAGGGAGAGACTGCATTACGAAAACGTGATGAAGAGTTGCAAGGGTTCACACTAAGTTGTCGTGAGGTTTTAAATCAAACTTGTTTTGACGGGGAAAAGGTCAGGACACCGTTTCTCACCTGCCTCTCACCAACACTCCCAATACCAACAGAGAAATAGATCACAGTCCTGGAAAGAGTGACCAGGAGCACTTGTCCAGCTACTGAGCCATAGAGGTAATGGCCTTTGCCCCGGATACAGTAATGCCCACTGCCACGTCAGGCCAGAAAACACCCACAGATCCCAGCAGTTTTACTTCCACATTAACCCAACACAACAAAGAATGCTTAAGTCTTGTTGCACATAAGGAGGAAAGCACAGATTGGATGTAAAGCCAAGAAACTTTGATTACAATAGTTGGAATCATCAGGGCATAGTCAAAGGGTTCAGTCCCGTTTAGCAGCTACAGAAAAGGAACACGCTGTTATACAATAATGTATTATTAAATAATACAGTACATGACAGTTCAAGCTGTTATAGTGATGTCTTAGGATTTTAGCTTTTATATTTTTCATATCCTGTAATTCTTTAGTGTATAATTCTAAACTCCCCATACAGTGTTAGCTACTGTTCTCCCATTTTGGTTAGACAAAACAATTCCTCTCTAGGCCTGAAACTCAAGGACACCTTACTGACTCACGCCCCGAGAAATGCAAACAACAGTGAGCTGGAGGACAGCAAACTTGGGGTGACTTCATTACCTGAAGCTGTAATTGGAGGATTAACCCCCAATATGCAAATGGACCAAGCTTATCAAAGTTCAAACTTATAAAAACCTGTGACCTGTTGTCCATTTTGGGTGTAGCCCCTGGGGTTTGACTGCCCGGATGTACCTGAATGAAGGCCCTTCAATAAATATAACTGCTTTTATTCTCTTAATTTTGTCTAGCCCCTGTTTTTAGGCAGCCCATCAAGGCATCAATAGGCACACTCCCTCGTGTCCATTCCCTTCTCTGAGAGAGAAAGGAGTGGACTGCTGCTTGGGCTCCTACCACCAACAGCTCCTTCCTGGCAGGGGAAATGAGTCAATGCCACCCACACCCCAATTCCTTCACTGCAAGGAGCATGATGTTGACAGTGATTTCTCCAGGATGTCTTTAAGGCCATTTTGATGTGTCCTCTAATACTCTTTTAAACCTTGCTCTTCCTTTAATGATTCAGACTTACTGTATATAGTAGATTTTGCATACAAGCTACTTGTTCTTTACTCTCTTTCCTGTTCCAACATAATTTTTACCTAACTCCTAAGCCTGCATTTCTCTAACTGACCACTGGTGAGTCATTTAAAACTGGGAGGTCTCTGGTGCCCACTTGTGTGCAACCTCTCACCATCCCATGCCTATACTCCTCCATGGGGCATCCTGTGTCCTCACCTTCAAGGCCTGGCTGTTCCACCAGGCTGTTTCTCTACACTACATCACTTTGTTAAAATTACTAATACTTTGTTCTATGCAAAATTACTATTTGTCACTGCTATCTTTCTGGAAACACTGTTGTTGTACAATACAGATATTACGAATATTTAGGCTACTAGCAGAGTTGCTCTTACAGCAAATTCAAGCATAAAAAAGGCTCAAGACATGTCACAACAAGCTGATTCAGAGCATTGTTCAAAGACAATGAGGTACTTTTATGAACCACTTCAGAGACACTTAGTATGTCATTTACAAAATTAAAAAAAAAAACAACCCCACCAAATCATCCCAAGTAATAAATTACTACATATAATTAAGTAGTAATATTTAGTACTGAATGTTTTAGAATATAATTTTTATTATATGGGAAAGAAGCTAGAAATTTGTGTTCCCTTGTAAAAGACTTCTTGTGCAATAAGAACTGCAAATCATAGTATGTAAGGGAAACACCTACATTTAAAACTATAACTCTTAACATCTTAATTTCCTGAAATGATTGAGATTTCAAAATTTTTGTCTTGATAGCAGTAATGCTAAAAACCAATTACAGCTAAATATATAGATATATATAGTGCAGTTAGACACACTTCATAGAGTTTCAGATGCATTCACTCATTTAACCTGCTTTATCAGGGAAAAAGAACAGAGCAAAAATAAAGGAATGAACCTGTAACTAACCTAAGAAGGCTTGAGAGCTGTTAGAGTTGTGTGTGCAAATTTTAAACTGCTTTTTGCTTTTCATTAACGTGCTTACTAGTTAGGGCTGTAGTGCAGTATATAAAAGGGTAATGAGCTATTCAGTGTCTCTTCTGACTGAGCTATTTGTGTCTAGTTAATGCATTTCAAATGTAATTGACAAATTAATATCTCCAACTTTTCCCATTAACAGCATTAAATAAGGAAATTGTTGTTCCAGAATTGTAACCTTATTATTTATTATACCAAACTCCTCTTGTAACATATTAGTTGGTCTGAGTTTTTTTTCCAATAAATCAAAGTGAAAGAAAGAAAACAAACCTCTTCCTTCTATTTATGATCTTCCATTTCTGCCTATTTCTTAAGATAGACAATGAAAATTAATAAAATTAATTCCAGTGTTTATATTCAGGTTCTCAATCTTGCAGTGTTCAGTTTATCAATTGTAAAAGTTAAGTACATAGTTAAAAAGAATCTGAAGCATTAAAAAAATAAAATGGCAATTTGGAACACTTGTGTTTGGCCTTGTTGATTTCAATAACGTCTTCCAGTATTAAAGGGCCATGTTTTAAACAATTGGTTTTAAATAAACCTTTTCCAGAAAACAAGAAAAAAAAAAAATAGCCTCTAGACTGCTAAATATCACTGCGGCATCCTGACAATCAAGCTGTTCCAAGTCATGACAGAGGTAACCAAGGACAGGCCAGGTTTTGCTCCATTTCTAATACTTGAGTATCTCAAACAGCAAGCAAAGATCAGGTCCCTTCTTTCACTCAAATACCTGCTTCTACCAAGGATAACAGATTAGATTTTTGGCTATTTCTTTTGGACACGCATTTGCACACGGCTGTTTCTGCTGGTCAGCTGCTCAACCCAAAAGTTGGCAAAATGAGGGTTTTGACATCCCTTTACATATTGGGTATTCCTAACTTCATACGATTCAAGGCTGTTGACTCTCAGGGCACAAGAGAATTAGAAGACTGGCACCTTAGCAGTGCACTACCAACAGTCCTACTGGTATTTGTGTACTGCAAAGATTGGGTTATTAGCGATACTTTTAAGACTCATTCAAGTTTTATAGTACTGATATAAAGCAAATCCCAGCCTGTGCTTCTATTGGAGAAATTAGGTTTCTCCTGAGCTGACAACAAAGTACATCACACAACACTTATGGTCCTGACTACTGCTGCAGAGCCATGAACTTCCACATTTGATGATAACATTTACACCTTTAGTTGTTTACTGGCAATAACTAACTAAAAAGCCTAGATAATCCACAAATCAGTTGGATAGCTATTCCTCTGATAAACATAAGCATGCCACTATCATTTTGGAAACAACCATAATTAAACAACAAACCCAAAACAACTGCACTCATCACCTACAGTTACGATAATTTATACAAAGTATGCATAATGTGAATAATTTCACAGAGAAGAAAAAATAACCTACATCTCACCAAAGTACAACTGTGAATTGATTTTAAATTAAAGATGTGAATTACACACCATGCAGCTAAATTAAAAAGGCTGATTCCACAGGAGTTGATATCCTCTACAGAATTATGGCACATATACAAAAACATTTTTTATATGAAAGGTAAGCAATGTTATGAGACATGTTTGCTCATGCTCTTCAGGTAAAAGGAGAAGAGAGTGGCATTTAAGAACCTAGGAGCACATTTCTTTTACCTGCTATCAAAGATATTCATAGAAGGTCAAAAGTACTACTTGCACTTCTGATTGTTGATAAGAAAGTTTTAGCTTGTCATGCAACAGTGCACAACAACTGGAAGAATCCTGTGCCTTCAATAAGTGAACCTTCTTATTAATAAAATATAATTACTTAACCTGGAAATGCTCATCTTCCAATCCTACAGATCAGCAAATGCAATATGACGGAACTACTGAAGTAATTCCTACAAATTCCAAGTCAAGCATATGGAGATAGGAGTGCAAACACACCCTCACCTCTGCAGATAAAACACACAGAAAAGACTTTGCCAATTTGATCCCTATATTCTTTGTTCTAAGAAGGAGCTGTGTGCTCCTGTAGGTGAGTCAGCTCGAGAAGAAAAACTGTTGTTTATACCTCATTTCCCAAAGTCACTGAAACATCTTTTTGTGGCACCAGGCAGACAAATTGGAATAGCAGACAGGAACATGTTTAAGCAAGCCCAATATGCAGCATAATTTCAAACTTCCCCTGTGCCACAGATGTTGCTTTAAGTGATAGTTGAGTATGTCTGCTTTAAAATGCTTGAACCAGCACAAGTGCCACTTCATTCCTATGTGATGTTTTCATTTGGCTGGACAGGTGCCTTTGCAGCAGAATATCCAAAAAAAGAACATCTAAAATATGTATTCACCAACATCTGTCTTGCTTTAACTTAAAGAAGCTACTCAAGTATGCATTTAAGTCTGAGCGAAAAGTTTTCCATCCACTTTGACCTTCTAAAGGGGCTTCACGAGGCTTTATGCCAAAACCAACTTTTATACAAAAGTAACCTTGGCTACCCACAATGTGGGCATTGGCAGTTGAGTTGAGAGCGAGGGCATGGAAAACACAAAACTCATAACAAAAAGAAACCTCTCAAGCATCTCTAAAAATATAGAGCTTAAAGCAATATATTTTTCAACTGACACATTTTTCTAAAAATGAGGTATCACCAATATGTTCAAGATATTCCTTTTTCAGTTATAGATATATACGCATAAAGAAAACATTTTTAGCCTATGTCAGAAATACCAATTGCTTATTTGAGATAATTAATTTGAATTCAGGTTATGGAAATTTTTGTGTTTGTTTTTCTTTCCCATCTATCTATCTATAGCTTAACTTGTGTAGCACTGTCTCACATTAGATGTGAAAGGTATTATTGGTGTAGTAGTAGTAGCTTGCTTACTTATCTGTCAAATTTTTCTATGTATAACAATGTCCAGCCCAAAATGGTTTATAAATAACACACAGAAATATTCCATCACCAATAAGATGAATTTAATTTTGTCGCAAAAAGATCTGCAAAAATATCTACACTCAAATAACATGGAAGAAAAATGAGGAAAGGTTGTTTGAAACTGAAGAGGAAGTTATTACCACAGACATCTGTATACTAAAATTACAAACTGTTTTTGTAATTGGAAACTTTGGATTATAAAACTTGGGTTTGCTTTACTCCTTATAACATATATTTGTATCATAAGGAATCTTATATACAGTATGCATCTGTACATTCTACTGGGTATGTTCCTGGAAGAACATACCTGTGTATCTCTATAATGTGATGGACCCGCAGGCTTAAAGAGAAAATGTAGCCCTATTTTGTGTCTTCAGTCTGGCAGCAATAAAGCAGTCGATGGTACAGTAACATCTTTACATGACTGGGAGTACCGAGTCAATTAACCAAAAATCTAGAATCTCTAGAAGTCACAAGTATTTTTTTTCTCCAGAGTAAATATATTTTTCTATGCCAAGTAAAACTAGAGTATTTATCAAAATCCACAGTTTCTCTGGAGTTTTGTTCAGTTGTTTTATTAAGGCAAGTACTGGAAAATGGTACTGCAGAGCCATTATTTTCTAACACGGGATGAATTTTTATGTTGCCATTTAATCATAAACCTAAATACCTACATGAGAGAGAGGTGTTGTATCTGAGCATCAGTGTGAGGCAACTCTTGAGGTAAATTGTTAGAACAAAAAAGGGATTTTGCCATGAAATTCCCAGTGGAAATACAATTAGTCCCACCATTTACTTGAAGTTCTGCAAAAACACAACATCATCATACCACAAACACAATGGAAGGAGCATCATAAAGCAGAAAAAGAATTAAAGTCATGCCAAACTGATAATACTAAATTTAAGTTGAAAACAATTAATCAGCTATAATAGTCTTTCTCAATCCATTAATGTGATGTTCAGGAAGTTTTTTGTGGTAGGATATTGCAATGCAGAATGGAAAAGCTAAACTGCTGATGCTACCAACCACTGGATAAAGAAATGCAAATGTAAGGACCCTGCACTCACAGGATGCTTGCTGGAAGATACAGCTTTGTTTCTATTATTTGACTATTCATCCTACTTCACAGTGGAAAATGAGGGCTAATATATCTGTGAACTTGCTACCTTTTTAGCAGCAAAAATTAAGACTCTTCTCAGAGTGCAACACAAAAATTCAGCTTCAGAGTTAGGAAAGGGATGCAAAAATATCCAGAGTTAAAACATTTTCCCTCAAATACTATGATATCAACATTCCATCAGCCTAGCCTAGGTGCAACTCAGAATTACATGAAATAGGGATTATATAATTTATTTAATGAACATTAAGGCTACTGGCCTTGTTCAATATTCTTAATTATTTTGGAGCAACTGAAACAAATATGTTGGAAATTTGAAAATAAATTTCTATTAAAGAGTGATTGCACAAATTGCAATGTGTAGTGGTAACTGATTTCCATCCATAATGACTGAAATAAGGAGTAAAACAAAAATTCAGAAATCTGAGATGTGGATTGAAAATAGCAAGTGGTAGAACATCTAACGGAAAACCAGGCATATTACATGAAAAAATTATACAGATGATTTTACTGGAAGATGTTAAGAAGAAATAATGAATAGAAAACAGACATGTTCACAATAAAATAGGACACTAACAAAGGTCTGCATAAAATTTTGTATTATTTTTTAAAATCACAGAATTATGCATATCTGAAAATAGACTGTTAAAGTCTACATTCTGAAAACAACCCAAAAAAAGCCAGGAAATATTTGCATTATTGCACTGGTAACTTGGATACTTTAAAATTAGTTTAGGCAGAGCACTAAAATCTGTGCATTATTATAAAACCCTATTTTGGAAGAAGAATCAGAAAATCTAAGCAGTCTTTACCCCTCACTAAATTTTAAATAAGTTATTCAAGCCATACTATCAATGCTACAAGAAAAAAAAACATCTACCTAAACAACTACTTCCCTTTACATAATCAGTTCTTTTAAATTCAGCTTCTACAAAAAAAATTAGCAAGTATTCGTATGCAGTATATAGATTAATTTTTAATACTGCTGTAGATGTTTGAATATTTAAGGAGAACATTTTCATTAATGACTACAACAATAAAACGATTTCTTTCAGACCAATCCTTGAACATCTCATCCTGTTACTTAATCCCTCAAACTCCAATTTGAATAAAAATAGATATTGCATAAAGGGCTTTCTCATTAAAATGCTTTTCTGACATGCTCATATGCATTATCATCAATTCCCTGAACCAGTGTGTTATCATGGGAAAGAAAGTCAATGGCTTTTGTAATAGGAACAAGGTAATATTTGTTGCTGGTTTCACTTCCATGGCTCGTTTTACTCATTTTTGTCATGAGCAGTGCTTTTGGGATCAGTGTATTTTGGTGAGCCTTGTTCACATCCACAGTTAGGTTTGGTAAGAGTAGGACAGGCACGTCTCCAGGCCAGACTTGTTTATGCCAGTCAGAAAACTCCCTTTGTGACTTATATAGCCCAGGCTCTCCAAGGACGTGGAATTTGCGGGTATTTATATGGTAGATACACATCTTAAAGCAAAATTTCCGTAGCTGAATCACCACTTATCGTGGCGTTTTCCCCAAGACCTTAAAATTTCCAAAAGAACAGCCTCAGAACACTGCAAGTAATCCCACAGAATCATAGAATCCATTAAATTCAAAAAGACCTCAAGTCCAGCCATCAACCTAACACTGCCAAGTCCACCACTAAACTATTTCCTTAAATGCAGATAACTTCATCTTTTTGTTTTCCACAAAAGAGATTTTTTAAAAAAATTTAATGAAAGCCACCCAGACTCTTCTAGTGACTCCAATGCCCATATGAGACATTTGATATTTTCACACAAACACTACACAGCTCCTTTCTCTCGTCCCTTTAATAGTAATTTATGATCAAAAACAAGCAATTCCTATAGCAATCTTAACCAAGTAAACATTTTAAATTGAAAAGTAATACTCTCAGGATTATAATGTGATAGGCCATTTATCTGAGCAACAAATATAAATTCTCCTCTGAAGAAAACCAGCCTTGTACTATAAACTTAAAGGCCTCATCCTAGATTTGTTATATAGTCTTGATAGCAATGGGATTAGTGGATGCTATTAAAAATAGGAGCTCCTTTCCTGTGCTTTTTCCCCCTCCTCCAGGATGGATGCTTTTTGGAAATGCTGGGAGAGCAGAATGTGAACCCACTTATCCCCTCTTGAAAGCTGTTGTGCAAGGCAGGAGCAAGTCTTCATATAGCTCGACTGACATTCCAACTCTGTAGAAGTCTTCTGACTACATCAATATTTCAATCAGCACCTGGGCATGAGCCATTTGATAATTTGGTGGTGAGCAGCTTCCCACCCCTTTGTTCTCCTAATGGCAATTGAGTTCATATTAGGAATGCATTTGCTACCAGGAAATGGAAGAGGTCCTGGGGAATAGGGACTTTGCAAGAGAAAGGACTTTTAAAGGGCTCATATAAAGGCATAATAAATGAGACCTGTTAGATATTATCTATAATGCACCACCATATATAGTGTGCCAATACCCTCTAGTGGATACACTTGTGTTTATGCCACCTTGCTCTAGCTAGCGTACCAAGTCCCAAAGAGTCCTATAAGCCTTCTTATAAAAGATTCTCCTGGCTCACATGGCAAATTAGGGCAGTTTTAGAGCAAAAGCCTCCTTAATTGGCATTCTGCACTCTATTGAGCAGGAAGGTTTAGTTAACATGGTCCCTACAACAGCTTCTCCCTCTCCCAAAAGATGTAACTTGATTAAAATACTGGTGGAGTTTTATGAAGCGCTGTGTGCATTCATGTGGGGTAATAAATAGATATAACTGAAGGCAGCTTGACACTTGTGTATTTATTCCTTTCTGTTTACCAGCCTAACGATATCTTCTGTTACCATAAAATGATTTATACAACTTTGTCAAGCTCAGAACGTGTTGAAGAGGAGTTCGCATGAGCCAGACAGCGGGTGAGACAGAAGCTTCCATTATCAGCAGAAAGGCAGAGTTAAAATTGATTGCCATACATAGAGAGCTTTCTGAATTGGTAATGGTTTTTTCATCTGCAAGACAAAGTCCTTGTGAATAAATGGATATCCCTACAGCTTATCTGTAATCATTTGCTATCAAACAGCAGCAAGGAAAACAACCCCATCTTACTACATTGCAAGCGGGTTCTTACTTGTCAGCTAATGTTGTAAAGTAAAGATTCTATGTAGCATTTCCTGGAACTGTTGTCTATATTTCTAAATTTAGCAAATGTTTCTGCATAAAGGCAAGAGACTGTGCTCAGCTTAAGAAATTTATGGTTTTCAGCCCAAAATTCAAGTTCAAGGTTTTAGAAGGGCACCTACACTGCATGAATGTGTGTTAAGGACAAAAAGGAAAGATCTTTGATGTGCAGAGTGTTCCAGCAAACTTTAAAATTAATTCTACACTAAAAAAAGTCACTTGTAAGTTATTTATTTGTATGAAAACGTTACTGGAATAAAGGGTGGAGCTATGCTTGAAAACGTTACTAGAATGAATGGTGTCGTTGTATTTGATGCTTTGAAAAAGCATGACTGAAAAAGCAGCCATGCTCACAAATAACACACATCTAAGTGACATCCAAACCTTCACTAGCATTTTCTAGCAAAATGCACGGATGAAAATGTGCTCTATTACACTAATAGGTCTTCATAAAACACCTCAGTTTCTTAGGGAAATAGATCTTATGCATACATCTTATAAAATCATTGTTGCACACAGCGTTGCAAACCATTATTTATATTGCATCAGCTTTTCTGCAGCAACTAAAACCCAGAAGCCTTTTCCTGATTACTTTATAGCCTAACTGGGCTGAGTTCAGATAAAGATTTGGGTATCATGGTGAGGGGAGAGAATTAAAGCATTGAACAGTAAAATTAAATACAATACTGTATACTCTGGATCTTGACAAACCTAAGCAAATAAGCTGAAATTCGGAATTGTGCATGTTGTTCTTCTATAAGGGGCTAACACCCTCCACAGATAAATAAGGACAATTCTTGGTGATTCAGCCCGATACTGTATCAGATAATTTTTCATCTCAGGGTTAAAGTCAAGCCAAAGAGAATCTGAGTAGGTCCTGGAGGGAGAGCCAAGGAAAAAGAATAAGCCAAGGACTTGACTTCTGCTGTGCTTCAGAACAGACGTCCTTTAGCTCTTCTGACAGAATTTGCTAATAAGTGGCTTTTTTACTCTTTAATCAATATCACACTGAAATAGATGGGGAGTCTGCAAAAAGTTTTAATTAATCACTGTGAATAAGGCAAAATTTAAAACACTTACAAATTTAGAAGTTATATTATCCTGGACTGGGGCTTTGTTTTCTTGATTATAATTGTTTCCAAATCAGATATGTGGCCAGAACTGAAGTAGGAGAGAGTGTAAATAAAGCAGCAGCAAATAAATTTTCAGGACAAACAGCTGTCTATTCCATAAGACAACACAGAAATTGAAGGTTTAACAGAACTGACCTCAATCAATGCTGAGATTTAATTTGGTGTTTCAATAACCAAAACTAATTGGTTTAAAAATTACCCATATTTAAAGGGTCAAATTCCCAAAAGAATATTTTCATTTTATCTCCTCCGAAGGAAGCAGTGTTCACATCTGCCCTCCACAGGAATAATCTGTCAAACATATAATAGAATGACATTTAAGTGGACTTCACAACACGAAAGAAAAGACATAGATGAACAGGGATGGAATAGCATGGGATATCTGATTCACCTATTACACTTAAACAGCACTGTTCTGTTTCAGTGCTTGTTTCTCTAACAGTTCTGCAGCCTCAATTTTCAAAGTGCAGGTATAAATTTTAAAGAAAGGCACCCTTAGCTAAGTGTTTATCACACATGCAATAGAAGACAGGAAAACATATTTCTATGAGATTAATTTTCTCTGCTAAAGGAGAATATTAATAACAATATATTAGGATCTAGTGTAAGACATGAGGAAGGATCCTATGTGATTATCAGATCAGTTTCTGTCCATCTATTAGAAGCAGACCACAGCTCATTATTTTTCACACAAGTTCTTCTCTTGCCAGAAATTTCTCTTTGCCAAGCTTTCCCTGAGGAAGCAGGGAAATGAACTCATTACACACATGTTTAATTGGGCACTCATAAATACAGAAGAGAAACTGGCATGCCTCCATTGCAGGAGGAGAAAGAAGAGAAGCATCACTAAGAACTAAGCTATTCCTCTTCCAGGTTGCCACTTCAAGCGAGACCCAAGAACAAGAGCTGCTACCTTGGCCTGATAGCTGCTTCATGGCATATTTTTAGTCCCTACTCTATTTTCACTAGAACAGATAAAGAAACATTAATAACAGCTTCATTCTGCACTATCTGGATCAAACTTCAGCCAGAAATTAAAGGAGGCTTGACTTCTTAGAGTTTCTCCCTACATTGCTGTGATATTTGCCCCTGGCTCTTGCCAGGAGCGCCACAGCACCCTGAGCAGCCCTAGGGGAGAGCTGAGCCCTCACAGCTCTGGCTGCTGCTGCCCAGGGAGCAAACACAGGGCTCTCCATTTGGGCAATCAGAGATACTAAAAAGTCACTCAAAATTCATTCAGAGAATGACAAAAAAACCCAAAAAGTTTGCCACAACCACATGTTGGATTCTTAATTTCGCCCTTTAGAATGGCCTTACAGGAGACATGAGAGGGAGGATGAGCAAAGGCAAAGCAAGAAGCCTGAAGGTCAATTCAAAAGAATTTTTCCCCCAATAAAGTCAGTCATGACAGCACACAGCCAGTCTCAACCATACATCCCAGT
Source organism: Oriolus oriolus (assembly GCA_013400235.1). Taxonomy (NCBI): domain Eukaryota; kingdom Metazoa; phylum Chordata; class Aves; order Passeriformes; family Corvidae; genus Oriolus; species Oriolus oriolus. The sequence continues at coordinate 483,235 of VXBT01007000.1, read as the reverse complement.
TCCAGACACACTGCTTTGCATCCATTAATATGGACACCGGAGAAAAAAAAGAAAAAGAAAGAAAAAAAGAAAAAAATCTTTTCCTTCCTACATCCTGGCGGCAGACCAAAAATCAATACCAGTTGCCTAAGTAAAATCTCACCCTGACAGGGCCTCCCTGCTGGCTACGCAGCAATACTAATGGTCTTGTAGTGGTCTTTAGACAACACAGGGATGTCAATATAATTTTGTTCCACTTTTCTTGCTTGCCAGCTCCCATCTGCAACCAATTCATAACCTCAGTTACTCATACCTTTGCACAAATGGACTGACTCTCCACCTACACATTTAGCTGTCCCTTTCCTCACTCCAGTGCCTCTCTGATCGCTGTGACAGCCTTTGCAGTGAGTCCCTCCAAATCTGCTTTGCCTTTAATATTTCACTAAAATGCCAATGAAAACTGCCTTTGCCTCCCGGGAGCAAAAAAATCTTCTTTTCTTCTTCGAGCACAGTAGACAAAGCCTATTCCCATCAGCCTAAACAAATAAGCAACGGAATCAGAAAATCAGGGACATATATTGAAGGCTTTTCAAATCTTAACCTCAGAAGGCTTCAGAGATATTAGTTAACTCCTTAGGGAAAATATTCCACTTCACAGAAAAATAAAAGTTATGTAGGCATTTAACAAAAGTGTTGAAAAAATACAGCATGTACCTTTTGGTGAGAAACAACATGAAATGTTCTAAAGCCTTATACCTAAAATATTTACATTTTCTAAACAGGCAACTGACTGTACAGAAACACAAACACAGCCAGGTATAAAAGAGAGGATGTATAACTGGATATTAAACACACCTGGGAGGAAGGATGACCACCTTCCCATCAGCACAGTGGTCCTGTCCTTCAGGAGCACTGGGCTGTGGGAGCCATCGAGCCCAGGCCAGGGCCTGCACCCCAAACTGGCCAGGGCAGCCCCAGGCAGGGCAGGGCAGGGCAGGGCAGGGCTGGCTCAGCGAGCTCCCGTGGGCACGGCCACCAAGGAGCTGCTGCCTCCTCTGAAACCACCTCAGCTATTGCAGATAAGCCTGCGAGAGAAACCAGTCTGCAATACATAATTCATCGGCCTCACAAGGCCACTGTGAGAGTTAAACAGAGAGGGAAAAAATAAAAGTTCTCAGTGGCTTCTGCTGGCTTTCACAGGATGCCCAAGGCCAGGGCATCGCTGCAGCCAGGGCTCCCCCGCCTCAGGCCAGGCCCTGCAAGCAGGTTCCTGTGGCTGCCGCTTGCAGGCTGAGCACAAGTGGTATCAAAACTCGTGGTAACACAAGTATCACTCTGTGATCTACTATAAACTCATCTTTAAACATAGAACAGCCCTCACTACAGAGCCCAGCTCCAGCAGAGCCCAGCGGGTGTGTCGCTAACTCCAGTGCCAAGGCACCCCAACCCTTGCTCCTCCCGCCTCACTCTGAAGGGCGAAGGCAAACTGTGCCGCAGAGCATTTGGTCCAGCACAAACCCATGCCACAACAGCACAGCACAGTATGCAAAGCAAAGAACATGTTAACAGGTAATGCTAAGAGCTGAGATTTGAAGGTACACAATCACAAGGATCTGCGTGATCCACAGCGGTCCGTGGCAGAGAAGTTTGGGACAAGCCACATTGATGATTTAGAATAACAGGTTCAGTTCCTCATCCCTATTTCTCAATCTTTTCTTCCCTCCATACCTCTGTGCACCACCCTGATCTCCAGCTGGAATACACAAGAGCAGTGTATTCCAGAAATCATTAGCAAGAACTGTAGCTGCATTGGATGGAAACCTGAAACAGGTCTAGCAGTATTCAAGGGATGTAGGAGTTGGCTCCTGTACTCTGCAACTATTGTTAGCTATTGTTTGGGTCCAGATGAAGTACAAGAGAGAAAAGAAATTAAAATCTAGAATATAGGTATTTGTTTCAAAGACATTACCCTGAATTTACAATGCAGTAAGAATCAGACTAGTAGAAACAAAGCAGACTGATAAGGAAGACTCTTCCCCTACACACTCCATACATGTAATTTTTTTCTGTACTCCTTACCTTTGAATCAAATTGCATGTTTCTTATAAGAATTAATACATTGTTTGTTTAAGGGTGAGGATTTGGCCATTGTGCCCAGAAATCTACAGCAGTTGCTTGTACATTCAGGCACAGTATAGAAGAGTGGTTCGCATTATTTCCATAACCAAGGCCACTTAAGGATTTTTATTGCTTTCTTGCTTCCTACAAAGCATTTTACCAAAAAATGTATTGACAATTTCAGAATGCCATTGCTACATAAAGATATGGATTTTTTAAAAAGCATTTTAGGAAATCAAGTAAAATGAAAATTAGCACATAAATGCCTTATGTGAAATAGAAGCACCAGGAAAGATTAACACCTTGCAGGGAAGAAGTGGGAGGTAAATGCACTATAAGAGATGAGAAAATTTTCAAGAAGATCACAAAAAGAGCTAGAAATACTGGGAATCATGCACAGGAGACAGGGAAAAAAATATGGAGAAGATGATAGCCTCTGAGAATTCTTATTGCTTGGATGGAAATGACAGATACACATCACTCACAAACAAAATTCAATATTAAATATATGTTTCTTTTGTTAGGATGCATCATCTTATTTTGCTATTTTATATTATTCATGGGGTACATTCAAAGTCCCTGCTAATATATTATAAATACATGTGTTGTAGGCCCCTTAGTAAAACTGATGACAAAGACATTTGTATACAGTACTGCTTTTAGCATATCAGCAAAAGATCAAATGATTTTAAATTTTATTTGCAGAACAAAGGTTATTTATCTTTAAATAAAATGCTTCTGAGCAATTAGTAAACAGTCTCCTATATTACCGTAGAGTGATAGGATTAAAAAAAAGTTTATTCTTTTTAAGCTTGATATAAAATATACAGAACTGTGAAATAACAAGGATAAATGCAAAATCTCTCACATTTGGCTAATTAGGAACAAACATTAGTTTTCCTCGTCATAGCCAAAATATTTGGGCCAAAACCCTGGCAAGTACAAAGTAGTCAAGTTCGTTTACTCCAGCCTACACTGCTTGCAGCTCAGGTCTCGTTTTATGCCCTGACCTGGGACTTGCACTAACAGTGAGCCCTATCAACAACTGATAGGATGAACTTCCTACTAAAATCTCTTGTGTCAGCACTTAGGATTAACTTATTGACCAAAATAAAAGAGAAAAAGCACAAGGAGGCAACATCATCAATAAAGCAGAACTAAGAGATAGGAAGGGTGGGGGGGAAAAGGAGAGAAATCACACTGCTTTGTAAAAATCAGAAACTTCCATAGAAAACCAAAACTTTTTTCACTGAATTTTCACTAGTGTGCTCACAAATGTAAAATATTTGTGAAGTTTGAAAACTGTTATTTCACATGTTGATACTCCAGGTATGATTCACACTGAAAATAGGGACATTTCTTCATGAAAATAGTATTAAATTCTCACTGGGATAAATTTGCTCAAAATTTGTTATGTTGCCTAGGGCAAAGACATCACATTGAATTCACTTGGTAAGCATTAGAATTGCGACCTCTGTCAGATTTGGACAAACTCTCTTCAAAAACCCATTTCTAAAAATGTTTGGAAGCCAGCTTTCACAGAACTAAGGATAACCAAAACATACAATCTTCAAATATGTCATAATTAGTATGGCCAGCTTCATTATCAGAAAAGCCAACTTTCCCAGAATGCTTATGACAGACAAAGTGAAGGACATTAGGAGCTGTACTGAGCCTGAGACCAACACGTGAAGCACGTGTTCTTCAGTTAAATTGTGGTGATGTTTCTCTCTTTCCCCACAAACACACACAGATACAAAATCAGAGAGCTGGAAAAATATTTATACTGTCAATTTGCACTAGAGGCAACTCTTCAGGAAAACACCATGTTTTGTTAGTTCACTTCTTGAATTTAAAAATTATGATGATGCTCAGGTAAAAGAAGTAATATATAGCACAGAGCTCAGCTCAGAACAATCCAAAGCACGGGAGTGCCAGCACAGGAAATATTTTCTTCATCAGACCAGAACACAGCAGCAGGTAAGGTCTAATTCACTCTACTAGCACCTGGCCTGTCTCAGGGGCAGCAAGGTACCACAACCTCCCAAATCAAAGCCTAGAAAATTCCAGTAATAAGTAGATAAAGGAGCCATCCATGGAGCTACAAGCTCTGCATTCCTTAAGTGTGCTACTAAGGTGTCTCTGCTTCATGTCTTAACACGCATTACCTGGTTTTGAACAGCTGTTGGTAGGAACAGATGGAATTTCCCCATTCTAATATTTAGTCATATTTTCATTTACTTATATTACAACTCCTACCATGAACCAAGTGAGACTAGCAGGTGCAATGACACACAATCCCACTACCTTTACAATAAAATTGGTAATCGAAACTTATTAGTCCTTATGGAAAGTAGTAGTCATTTGTATTAGGATACTACTTCTTAGTGTACTGTATTATTAAGTTTTTTTAATTTTAGAAAACAAAATTTGAAAATTTCTCATCACTTCCACTACTTATATTATGCCGTTGGAATTCTTCACAAAAAAACCAAAACAAAACAAAGAAACAAACAAACAAGAACAAAAAAAACCCCCCACCTTCATAGAATAATCACAAATAGAAGGCTAGGCTTTACTGCCTATTACATTAATTTAGTTTTCAGTTAATGCAGTCCCGGATCCAATGTCCTAGTGTATGAGGCTTCCAGCCTTCTCACTGAATAAGTCATCAGCTCCAATTCAGTGATTTCAATCAAAACAGAAAGAACGAACATGAAATTTTTATTACAACTTGATCCCCGACAATTTTTCTTTCAAAATTATTCCATTGAAAAGACAGACTGCTATGATTTTTAATCTTAAAACCAGTCCAAAGTGAAAAGCAACTGTGGGAATTTCTCTTTCAGCTTTGCTCCATATATAAACACACACAGAGATTTATACAATAAAGCAGGATAAGATGCACAGAAGAAGAAAGAAAAGCAGAACAGCCAAAATTAAGCAGTCTTAACTTTAAAAGCTTCAAGGGAATGTTTTCTTTTCAACAGAATTTTAACAGAGGAGTGTGGGGGGCAATGTATGTGTGCAGCAAAACATCAGCTATGTGGCCAACACCCACGATGATGCTTTCAGCAGGGTCAAATGTTACATTTACCCCAGAAGCAGTTATGATCTGATGGGATTCGGGATCATACTTCAAAGCTCACTCACAAGTCTGTCTCCACAAGAGGAGAAAAGCAGCCTGTACACCTTGCATAAGGTCCTAGCACAGCTCTTGCCTCGACAGCTGACAGAGCAGAGCAGTGTCATAAGCGTAAAAAAAAGAGGCACGAGAAGATGGACTTGCCTACACAAACCAAACAGGATATCAAGTCACCATAACCCTGGGTGAGGGATCACAGCGAGAGCAGTACACCCGTGCAGAACAGAGTCTTGTCTGCCTCTGAAGGAAATCATCCAATACTCCTTCTTTTAACGTTGTAACGAAGATTCACACCTTCTATTAGAAAGCACAGTCTTGCTCTTTTCCTGGCTGTTGGCCACCACTGAGACTTAAATCAGCTATTGCAGAGGTAAAAATAACATCTTGCAAAGAATCATTAGAGGCTATTTCCTCAGTTTTCCTATTAAAAGATACTTTACTATTTCAGGAGTCACTATGTGGTGCCTGACTATCAGAGAAGCATTACATATGACAGAGAATCTGTAGCTGAATTTAAAAAAAAAAAAGTAGTTTTTCTATCTCCTCCTTCCTCTGTACCTAATCTTTAGCAATCTAAAGCTAGGAGGAGAATGGCTTAAAACTAAATGGAACTGCTCCGTCAGAGGTCCAGGGCAAAGAGGAGACTTGCAGTAATAGTGGAAATCACCAAGGCAAGACCAGCCACCTCCCTGCAGCAGGACAGCTGATGTGCTGGGGCAGTTGTGAGCACCAGGAAACACTGCACTGATTAACCTGTCTTGGAACAGTTAAGGCAAAATTAAACAAATCAGCTACATTTGTTTTTCCAACTGTGGTACAGCAACAACAACCACCTGCATGCCCTGGCTCCTTTTCTCCTACGGTAAAAAGAACAAAAAGAATTAGGAATTAGCTCAAACCCTGTTCTGCTTTGAACTGTCATGACTTGTGGTGCAGTCTTGTTCTTTTTGCTCAGCAGTGGCTGTGCCCCACATCAGAGCAGAAGGCATCTGCCCCCATGCCTTGCTCCCACACCACTGCCAGGCATTGACCCACAGCTGGGTGGTGGCAACAGGCTTTGACAGACAATACATTTTCCTGGATTTGCCTCAGAAACTGTTTCACATCAAAGAAACTGCTGGTGTGTGAATCTCTAAGGTTCAGAGTTCGCTCAATTTGGATGAGCCCTGAAGCATTCACAATTTTATTCAAGTCACCCTGCCCAGGATCTCATAGCAGGAACAGACTTCCACAGGGGATTTCTGGCATTGCAACTTTCTGTTCAAGAGTGTTGGGATATGCTCCTATCCTTAAAACCAAAAATATTTCATTAAACATTTCAGGGCATTTAAAATAATATTAAAAATTCTGTGTGGCCAACTGTCAAAATTTATGCTAGGTAAGGGGAGGTCCGAGTTTCAGATTTTTTAAACCACTTTTAGTTATCAAAATTTCAAGGATATCTTTTTTCTGTGCTCTGTTAAAATTGGTTTCCCAATTTCTGGCTAATTTACCAGAATTAGAATTTCCTGAATTAATCTGCCTCCATCAGAAAGAAGGCTTAGAGATTTTTGGTTTCTTCTGGAGTAACAAATATAAAACAAAAAGCTCACCGGCTCAAGAAAAGACTGCTTTGTCTCTTAGGCTTCACTGTGTATCCCACTGTGAGATATCTCAAAACCTAAAAAGCTCTTTTTAGAATTTTGAGTCTCCCACTTCCATTCCCTCTTCATCTTCATGCTTAAGGATGCCTTCTTCCTATCCTTTAGAGGCCATGCTACTTTCATTTCCCTGAGAGAACAAGCCTCCATTACACACAAATATACAGCCACTGAGTGTTTTGCACACGCTCAGGCAGCACTGCAGCAACTACACTTTATTTTTCTGTGTCTCCCAGATTGTTTGCAAGAAGTAAATTCAGGCTAATGTTAATTTGCACAACTGCATAATCACTTGCATTTCCTCAGGCACAGATTCTCTTTATTATATGTGTGTTAGTTCTGCAAGTCTGTAAGTGTGACCTCGAATAATTGCGTACTTACAATGTCTCACTGTCTATGCTTACTGCACTAAACACACCAAACAGCACCTGTCAGGAAAACCTCCCAAAGCAAAAACAGGACAAAAAACTCAGGACCTAAAACTGAACTTCTGTCCCCCTTAAAATCTCTCTATCACCCCTTGTTTAAATTCCACATATAAATTCAATAACTATTTGCCTGTTTCACAGATGATAAAGTTCCTGTAGATTTATAATAAACAAAACATTCGAGAAGCCAGGATGAGAAACATTTCATTCCTGGTCAGAAAACAATTGAGTAGTCACTAGAATTGTTGTTCTTACTCTTGATCCCTTTATTCATAGGATCATAAAATATGCTGAGCTGGAAGGGACTCACAAGGATCATCAAGTCCAAGTCCTGGCCCTGCACAGGACACCCCAATAGTCACACCCTGTGCCTGAGGGCATTGTCCAAACACTTCTTGAACTCACTACTTGAACTTGGTGCTGTGACCGTTTCCCCAGGGACCCTGTTCCAGAGCCAAACCATCATCTGGGTGAAGAACCTTTTCCTGATACCTGACCTAAACCTCCCCCAGCTCAGGTTCACACTGTTTCCTTGAGTCCTGCCACTGGTCACGAGAGAGAAGAGATCAGCATTTGCCCCTCTGCTTCCCCTCATGAGAATATTGAAGATGGCACATCAGCTCCTGTGGACTCCCAGTTTGTCTCACTTTCATGATAGATCACGATTACAAGATACAGTACATCAATTTGTGCAAAGAGGAAAACCACAGACTATTTCAGGAAATGCTGGCTGTGCTTTCTTTGTGGTCTACAAAAAAAAAAAAAAAAAACAACCAAACCACAAACAAAAAAACTATTAAAAAACCCCACTCCAAAACAACAATAACAAAAACAGAAGCACGGGAGCATAGTTTTCCTAAAACCATGATTTTTTTGTTTTTCAAAATATTTTGACAGATGAGTCTCAAAAATATTTATAGCACAGCTTGAAGGAAACAATATAGATATCATCTCATTACACACACACGGTAAAAAACAGTCTTTTACTAGTAAGAGTTCACAAACCAAAACAATGGGATGGATAAGAGGAGAAAAGAAGGGCTATTATCCCTACAGGTACAAGCAGTTGTGAGATCCCTACAGAGATACACAGAGACTAAGTGACATGCTATAAGGCATGAAAAGTATGTGACAGAGATAAGAACCAAGCTTTTATTTCCTCCCTCTGCTCTCCCACCAGTCTTAGCCACAAGAACATCCATCTTTCCACAACAAGCCTGGGCATCGTTTTGTGGCTTCCCAATTATGGGAATGCATGGACAGATTTAGAGAACTTGAAAAATTAATTTTTAATTGCCTTGTTATACCAGCAAGTGTTTGACAACCACAGCAAGATCTGAAAACCCTCAGGTGTTTGCAAGATGAGACCCACTCAGAATTCTCAGACAGATCCATACCATATCACTAAATTACCGTGAGAATCCTTGTGATAATTTAGATAGGAAAGGAAACCTGAAATCCACAAACAGGTAAGGGAGAGAAGGAACCATGTTTATAGTCAGAACCTCAGAGGAGACAGATGGGGGAAATACACATAGGAGGTTTTGTTGCCATTTTGTTCATGAAAAAAGGAAAGAAGAGGAGGGTTATTTGTTATTTCCCCTTCCCCCAAATCAGCTGTGCAAGATCACTTATCCATAGATAACTTTAGCCAATTAAGAAATCTCAGATTGTTTGCCTGATATTCCCAATATCTCTGCTGTTCACAGGTGCAGGTCTAACTCAAGCCAGAGCCAATTTCAAGTTTCTTTGTAGCTTAACTCTACCAAGCAGCACAGCTGTAGCAATGGCCTCATTATGTATATTACCTACTGATTTCACACTTGAATCCATTTTAAAGCCCTCCATGAGCCTCCCTATTAGCTTAATAATGAAAAGTATATCAAAGTGTATGTTGCTAAGTTGAGTGAAAAATTCAAAGCACTCCCAGTGAGACGGAGCTGCTGAAACCATGAAATAACAGTGGCCACCGAATTCTGCTCTCATTGTGATACTGCTAATTATTGTATTTGGGACTAAAACGTGAACATCTGAGACAGGGAGAAGGGGACAAGTTTTTGTATTTTGACAGATTTGCCACCAAATGTAAGAATCAAAAAATTAATTTAGGCAGTTAGATGGCTGAACATCATTTGTCTCAGCTGTTTTATACCTCATCCTAAAGTCTGATAAGGGCTTATTGTACATTAATTTAAACAACTCATCTATGAATAAGGGAGAGGAGTACCTAGAGATTACAGCATATTCCCTGGGCTATTACTGCTGTAGCTACAAAGCAAAATTTCATTATAGCATTCTTTGCTTGACATGCGAAGAATCTTTATTTCATTATCACCTTTAACAACAGCCGTATTTTTTTTTTTTAATTTTTTATTCTATTTAGTGAAAAAGCAGTAGTCCAAACTTCTGTCAAAAAGAAAGAAAAAAAACATCAAGTCAGTGTCTGGAGTAAAGTTAAAATTTCTATGCCAAAGTGCAAAAATGGGTGGACGGAGCAGTTTCTCACTAGAGTTCCGGTGAGTAGAGTACCTTGTTTGAAAGCATTTATACCATCAGTTAAGTCAGATTTTCTACGTGGGAAAAGGAAGTATTTAGTTGTCAGCATCCTAACAGTACAATGAAGTGTAATCATTGGGACCACCCATGTGTTACTTGTCATTAATAAACTACAGCAAATGACAATACATATGCACTAGACAATTTAGGTGATGACATCTACATAACCTGCATGCTCCTACAGAACGTGCAGGCACAGAAAGAAGTTTGGTTTAACCTCATTCTTTCGATTTATATTATTTAAATAATAAGAAAAATCCCAAACAAACAAACAAACACATCTGCAACAACTCACCAGAACCACTAAGCTGCATTCAGTTTAAACTGTTTGTGTATTGTATGGAGATGGCTGTTTGTGGTGGAAACACAGACTCCCCAGTTTTGAGAGGAGAAGAACAGGAAATTAGTAGAAAAAGAGCACACATATAGAGATAAGCAAGCCACTGACATGGAACATTGAAGAAAGGCACAACATGTTTTAATATGGTTTTAGGGAACACATCTCTGTCTGAGAGAAATACCACATCTCACAATTTCCCACAGAATTCTAATCACTTACACAAACAGTCAAAGTTGGTTAGAGTAATGAAACAAAACCACTGAAAACACAATCTCTTATCAAAACAATTTGGACATTTCTCAGCTGAAACAATATCATTCCACTTTCCTTACTGAGGCAGATATAAGGCAGAAATATCTCAAAGTTTCTTTTAGGAAAAAGTAAAATGGACTGAAATATTTCAATGCATAACGTACAGGAGCAGAAATCATTCTGAGACCAAAAAGTTACATTTTTATTCTAACCGATGACATTTCCCCACTACTTGTTGCTTACAGAACTGTTATCATCACACATCCCCACTTCCCAGGAACAGCAGCTTCAAGAAGGAATTGGAGAGATTACTGTGCAAACAACAAGGAACTATTTCCACAATGTACCAGCTCACAGAGAAACAGCTATTATCCCTGTACTGCCAATAACAGTTTGTTTTATTCCTTATTTTTAAGTACTTGAGTTCTTTTCATGTACAGTTGTGAAGAGAAGCCTCACTTTAGTGCATTCCAAAGATCCAAAACCCAGAAGATGACAGAATAATTTCAATTAAAAATATTTACAGCCTTATTCCTTCCACCCTCTTGATTTGCATATTTTACTTGCTGACATTGCTGGTTTCAGCCACCCTAAAATAACAAATACCTCTGGGATCCACACAGAACCCAAACCATCATAACAAGAAGGGATGACACAGACGTCCCATTATTTGCCCACATAAAAAGCAAGGGGAAAGTATTAACGAGGGTATAACTATTGTGCCAGAAACTAAATTCAAGTCAAAGTCAGTGTTTCCAAAGTGAAGATAATGGAACAGGAGGAAAAAAAAAAAAAAAAAATCTTATTTTAGTCTAGGTACAGGAACATGAACTTTAGATCTGGTAAGAAAAGAAGAATCCCATTTCTACACTGCTTAGTATTGGTTAGGAGAATACAGATGAGAATGCTTTTGTGGATAAGACCAACATGCACAATTTCAGATTCTAAAGGATTTGAAAATAGTTTTAAATATGTGCACACCCATTAGATCCTGGTAACATTGCCCAATAAGTAGCTAATATATTCGTATTTTTTTTTCTTGCATAGCAACAGGAGAAATATAAAATTGCATCTTAAGAAGAAAAACATTTAAGGCCCAATTCCCACAGTCATGAGAAGGCTTGTAAATATTTTTATATACTTTAATAGCATCCAATTATAATTTTGTGCTAATTGCTTTAATCAGACCAACCTGAAGTGTTATAGTATTTTTCCATAATTAAGCAGTACCACATGACAAGCAGTGCTTTTCAGAGCTATTATAGTACTTTCTAATGCTATAATAAACAAAGATCATGCATCTTAATTATAACCAATAAAAATTCCATACACATTTAATTATATGGTACAGTGAAATTCCCATAACTTTAAAAAAAAGCTCTGCCATGATTATTAAGATGTTGCTAATATGAGCTCACACTAATGGGCTGTGCCCACTATTAATGTCATTGCAAACAGTTTACATCAGGAATCTGTATCTCCAATTTAAATGTTAATGGACTGAGTCTGTTTCATTTATAGTGCGAGAAAAGGATAAAGCCACTGAAGTCAATGAGATTATGTAAAACTGCTAACTAGAATATTACTGGCTCTATCTCCAAATGCATAGTATGGAATATAATCAGTTCTCACATACCTGTATCCCTATATCCTGTCAAAACAAAGAAAAAAATCCCTAATGCCACCAATACACATTGCATTTGAATCAGAGCAAAATTATAGATCTTTCATGGGAATGAGGCTAATAAAAGATCATAGATATCTTGCGTAAATCATGGACTACCTTTAGGCCAAAGGTTAACAAGGTATGTTCCAGTCCAACATGTGACATGTGAGCAGACCCCAAGGCAGCAGTGCTGTGCTACTCATCCCTGCTGCAGATCCCAAAGCAGCAGCTCCTTCTCCAAGGTGCCTGTGAGGAGGAACTGCAGTGACGTGCAAGCACTGAAGCATCAGAGCTCACTCTGGATGCCACCAGTGGATACCTCCACCAGCACAAAGCTGTAAGTTTCAACAGTTATCACTCACCATTTTAAAAGATGAGTTTAGAGATTATTTCAAGACCAAAGCCCATTTCTGAATTTTGTTCGCCCCCCGTCCGTGCATATATATGACACTCAGCAGATAAATGCCCTTGATGTACACAGTTTACACATAAACTCCACTATATTTCAGACAGATCAGACTATTCTCTCACACCTCATAATGTGATGCTAGATAGGATCAAAGCAACAATTCAGATGGCATATAAACAACCATGTAAAAATAAACCTGTCTATAAAACAATACCTAGGATAGTTATTTGTGTTATTATGAATATTGCTAAGATCTGAATAATCATTTAGAACACATTTAGAAAAAATTTCCCAAAAAATGGGATATTTTTGCATTAAAACAATGCTTAGCTGAAGAGTGAACAGCTGCTCTATTTCAGGTACTTTCTATTCTATTTTGATTCAGTACTTTCACAAGCCAGAGAAACCAGGGTTCGATTCTATTTTCCTTCTTGGCCTCAACAACACTCAGACACTGGCATGTCCTCTTGAAGCCTATTACCAGCTCCCACAGCTTAAATCACCTTCTAATAAATCCATGATGAGACCACCATGGGACAAATCTCACAAGAAAAGGTAAAGATATTCTGCCCTTCCCCACGCCAACATTGTTGTACGCCCAATTTAGTCACTGACATCATGCAGCTGTAGGAGTCGCTACTTCCAAGTTCCTATAGTCTAAAGCAGGAATCTCCAGGGAAGTATTTGTGCTGTATTTTCTGCATTTCCCTTCCAGAATTTCTTTCTTCCTCTCATTTTCTCTTTGCTTCTTACCAGCAGTTTCAGTACAAGCCTTAAGTGGCAAGTGACAGGCATTAATTAGGCCCACTGGAGTGCTGCTCTGCACAAGGAATCCTTCCTTGCCACAAAGAGGTTATAGACCATTATCTCCTTTTTTTTTTAATCCTCCATTGTGGTTTTTTCTTACTGCCTCCTGCCCGCCTTTTTCTTTCCTACTATTTAAATTTTAACATAGAGGGTTTGAAATACCCATTTATTAGACCTGCAAGAGCTTAGAAAAATATCTGTATGAAATTAACCATTCTTTTATTTAAGACGCCTCAAGACCAAAGAAAGCACTATTAGAAGTCATGGGAGAAATATCTGAGTCCCAATCAGAAAAGTTAGGACCAAAGTTCTGGACTTGAATTTCAGTGTTGAATAAGGAGAATCAGGTTACATGTTTAAACAACACAACTGGAAACTGTAATAACTTAGTGACTTCTTTGCTAGTCAGCATTAATGCCCTGGGGAGATTATGGTATTTAAAGGAAGATCTTAGACTACTTCATATTCAGGCCACTTAGAGCAGATCTCCTTTCCCGGCCAGAAGGGCTCTCAAACTCTCACCCACAAGCCTGTGTGTTCCCTCGTGTGACCATCCCACTGCAGCATCAAAGTAGGACAGTTCTAAGGAGAAAAGAGATAATGAATTCTACTGTGCTTGGTTATGTCTATGAAATTGTAATATTTACTTTTTCCTGACTACTGAGGTTTCCTAGTCCCATATCTTTCTTTCGTTTAGAAGCAACTTCAAACTTCCCTGGTCATTTTGAGATTCAAGGCTGGCCTTTGCAGCCTCACTTCACTTCTTTCCATTTCAGAAGAGTAAAGCATCAAATTTCCTGCAAAAAAAGTAGCAGAAAAGAAAGACATTGCAGCAGAGGACAAGCAAGTGCTTGATATCTTTATTTCCACTGGCAAGAGGAAAAAGAATTATTTCTGAAGGTTCTGTAAGTCCTTAAAACAACTAGGAAAGCACAGCTGCCTGAAGATTGATAGATTCTTCCCTAATTCCTTTATAACAGATGGACCACCATGGACTATTGGTGATCTATGAACCACAGCTGGCCCAACTGATTTTAGACCATCAAGGATTAAACCTATCAGACTGCCAGCCTCCTGACAGACTGGGACTTGCTAAAAAGAACAAATTCTCCATGGAATTTTTATGTGCCACTAACCTGCTTTAAGGATTTCTGGAAAAAGAACTTTTCCCACTTCACTACATTCAGTCATTGTCATGTCACCGTTTAAACTGTGAATGCTGAATTTTGTCCCTACAAACTTATATGTAGTTTTGATTGCCTTCAGTGTGCATTAGCTCCACGTACATGTATACCAAAGTGGAGTGATAGCATTACTACTCTGAGAAAAACAGATTAATGACAGACACTGAACGCACTAATTGAACACTGCACTGGTCCCAACATCAAGTGATTAAGAATCCAAGGCACCTTAAGAGAGAACAGAAAGTAGATAATTTTCTTCCTCAGAACCTAAATTGCAACTAATGCTTCTGCTCCCTCTAAAACAGCTGAGTACATCACTCTTCTTTAAAGGCTTTGAATTCAGAAATCTTCTTAACTATGCGGAGATCACCTCAAACACTTTTAGGCTGGTGTTTTGGTTTTTGGAGGGCATCATAAGAAGGTTGGCAGTTTCTCAGCCAAGGATTTTCCAGAAAGCAAAACACAACAGTTTTTCACTGGTTCCTTAACACTGGCATTGCCTGCAGTGTGGGCAATCATCTTACTTGTTCCAACCTAATTCCTCTTTTATGGGTCCAGTACTAGCCCCAGATACTCCAGACATCCAAAATCTGCTCACAGTAAATTGAGATTCAAAGAATAATGTACAGGTGTTAAGAGCAGTTAAGGAAAAACAGAACTGTGGCATATGGTGGAATATATGCCATTTCTGGAATATAATAATGATGTAGGAAGAGGTGAGAATTTTATGACAGGCCAAGAAAGACACTGCAGTCCCTCCTCCCTTAATTTGATATCTTACTTTGAATTGCACTTGGACTACTTCTTAATTCAAGTATTTGCTAACATCAGTAAGGAAGCTTGGTAGAATCTGTACCTGATCAAGGTTTGTACAATGAGGGCCATTATGAACATTTTATTGCTGGCTTCCAGTATTCCTTAATTGAGTATCTGTCAGCAGACTTGTTATAAACTTTTTACAGAGTTTGTAGCTGTCATTTCAACTGCTTTGGGATGAAATGTGACCTGTTTCCATCCGAGCGGAAGCCTTTCAGGCTGTCTGTGTGAAACAGACCAGAAATAGAAGTGCGTTCTTCATTGTAGATGCAGCTTGTCACACCAATCCCAATTTAAACCAGAAATATCACAAACAAATCTAAAAGGTGCAGACTTCAAATCAAGATTAGGAGTTTTACATTTGTCAATCAGCTGCTGAGCTAACGTTCTCTGCTACGGAAGAGAGTGGGAACACATCAACCATTTCAGGAAGCCAGGTTCAAACACGCACTCCAGAACAGCAGTACCAGCCCCTGCTTTGGAAGCAAGCTCATTATGGCATGGCTTGCCTGGCTTCCAGCAGTTGTGTTTGACTCATAGAGACCATCCCAACCACAAGCCCCTGGCAGGGCTTGTCCCAGCCCTACCCTGCAACCTCCTGGGCACAGCTTGCCCCAGCTACCGTTGCTTGCTCTTGAAGTGAGTTTCAAGAGTCACAGCTCCATTCTTGCACCCTTCCACACTGCCTAAACATTTGAAACAGCCCCTTCTGACACAGGGAGTGTTTATGCCTACTGGAGAAAAAAATATGTAAACATGCTTTTTAAAAGCCTAGATTTTATTGTCCAGTTAGGCAAATAATTACATGTTCTATTACACAACAATTAAAAAGTACTTTCAATTATCATATGTTCTCTAGAATGTGCCTCATCTTTGCATAGTATCATAAATTACTTTTATAGTACCATAAATATAGCAATAATATCCAATAAGTAATTAATCTTATATTGGTATTTATATTAGACTAAAAGGTGGACCAAGCTCCTGAGCTGCATCTTCACAGAACTGTTAAATGACAATTTGCTGCAAATTTTTAATTCTTGGTACACCTGCCTACAATGCTCAAAGTCCAATTCTTTCTAAAAACTCTAGTTTGGTCATAGGCATCTAGTTAGGAACTAATCAGAAACATTGCACAAGAAGTGGAATTACAACACCAGTCTATTCAAATATCTTAATTCATTCCTATTTAGGCCAAGAGGATTCATCACAGCCCCTGCTGACACAATGAACGCCAAAGTATTAAAAACCACAATCTTCAATTTTAGCGAACAAAACATTTATGGATCATTAGGCAGTCAACAAAGAAAATTTCTTTGCAACATTCTCCTTTTCTTGCTCTCAACACCTCAGCCTTTGGTGAGAAACAGAGCATATTGGACCAACCTTACCCTATGTTCCCTTTTCATCATTCAGCAAATTACGGCTTACAGGCTTCTGCAAAGTCTGTTTGTGCCACTTACTCATACAAGCAGTAACACTTTTCAGTGTGAATATTGTGCCAGGAGCCCATAAAATGAGACATTTAAACAGGGAAAGATGAATAAAAAGCTACTACCATAGTATTTTAATGTGACCTAGAAACTGGGAATTGAAACAGTGCTGACAGTGGGAACTCAAGATTTTGCAGTCAGAGGGTTTGTAACGGGCTCTGAATGCCAGGGAAAGAGCAACTGGCTATTTTGTACAAGAAATTTTTTGCAGAGGAAAAAAGTGGGAACCACAATGAAGGAACAATTTTAGTAAGCTTCGGCCCAAACTTTTTTAGAGGCATGTCATAATCAGAATAGATTTTAACAAATCCATTAGGGTCTGGCAGTGAGAGCTAATTCTGTGCTGAGGAAGCAGTAGCATAGGTTATTTGAACACACTTGAACATTTCTAACACTGGTGTTACTTCACTGTATATAAAATACATCTGGGCTTGATAATTTAATATTTTTATATACTGATATGCAAATAGGTATTCCCTACTTCTGATTTTTAAAAGAGACTTACCAGAGTAAGAATGGTCTCTTTCAGTCTCATACATTGCCGCCCACTGTCTTGAAAACACAAAAGATTAAAAGTATTCTAAAGTACTCTAAAGTATTTTAAAGGCTGCATATTTAATTTTTTTAATTGGTAGGACCAAGACTTTCTTTTCCCATAATCCTAAAAAAAAATTAGCAATACAGAATCTGAAATGTTCAAACTTCAATAAATTTAATAATCACAGTGAATAGGAAACAATTCAGTTCCTTTGCCACGCTTGAAAACAGTGATATCCCAAATTCTGCCAGACAAAAAAGAAACGACCAAACAACCACAACACTACCCTCCCACCAATTCACCTTAAACAGCTCCCCCAGCCCCACAGTAAAGCACAGCAGAAATGCCTCTTCCTGGCCCAACCAGTATCAGCGAAAGGGAGCCCGGCAGCCACGCCAGAAACACACCTCGTGGAACAGCTTAAGGACCAAGCCACACAACTCTTTGGAAATGGTTTCCATACTCTGAGCTTAGCTCCAGTAGTCAGCAGATCACTAGCATTAGCCAGTGCTGCCTCGGATGGCTGGGAGGAAAAGTGTTTGAACGTGTCACAGCTTCAGGAAAGATCAGTACTTAAACTTATCACTGATAGCTTAGACTGGTCTGTTTGAGCAGGCAGTGATTTTATAACACAAAAGTATGTGTACAGTTTGGATATATCTTTTTTCAGAAATTAATTCTATCAAATGCAGCTTCAATCCTTCCCGTGGAGAGCAAATAAAAGCAATGTTTAGCTATCAGCACTAAATTCTTGATCAATCCGTAGTGACAGGATCTTTTAGGAGAACTGAACAATGAATACATTGAAGAAGTTGAGATCAGCTCTTGGACAATGCAATAATTTGCAAAGAAGAAGAAATTTTTTATCTAAAGAGTTCACTAAGTTATTTACCACTTAATCAAAAACTACAGTCTTTTCTAACTGGCCCTCAAAAGCACTTCATAATGGCAATGAACAGATTCACAATCCATCTTTGATCTAGGCAGAAATTTCATTGTAACCATCGGAGACATCTGTCTCTTAAAACATATACTGGGTGTCTGTCACATATTGCACACCTGATAACTTCTATCAAGAGAATCTGCATAATTCTGGTGACAAACGAGGGGATTGCTCTTTTGCTCATTAAGAGACTTCTTATTTCAGAAACTCAAAAGTTGGACATTTGCTGGATAAGTCATCTCTTCTGCTCAAGAGACTATTCTCTTTTCAGTCTAATAGCATCCTGGATTGTAGCACTTGACCTTGGAAATATTAAGAAAAAAGAATCAAAAAACCCAACCAAACAGACAAAAAAAAACCCAAAACAAAAGCCCACACCAAAACAACTACCAGCAGCACAAGAAGGCACATGAGAAACTTCTCACTTACTTTCATCTCCTAATTCATCATCAACTAGTTGAAGAACTAGGGTCAGTTGTTCTCTATCACCATGAAAGAGTTCAATTTCATAGTACTAAAACTCACCACTTCACAGCAACAGCTTTGATGACACACCAGGGTAAAGCCTTTATAATATAAAGCATGGATACCAGGAATAAATACTCTTCAGAGGTCAAGGGAATTGGATTGCATAGAAAAATAAGACCTCAAAAGCAGTATAATAGAGGTATTCAGGGTGATGGAAGTGCTCAATAAAATAGAGATTTAGATATTTTTACACTGATGAAATAAAAAATTTAAAGGATCACTCACAACTTAAGAAAAGAGGAATAGCAAAACATAAGCAGATTAAGTGAGGTAGTTAAAATATAATATAGCACTTGTTTTTTTCACGAGAAATATAAGCTTACACACACAACTATCTAAAGAGAGACTTCAGATGATTTCCTGAATGGCTCAGCTAGCCAGTTTTACAGTTCCTCATGGTAGAATTTTATGTGTTTAAAGAAAAGATAGCAAAGCTGAAGTTACTGCAGTTAGAGACCCACCAGGGAGGATGTGACCCTCCTTTAAAAACGGAGTTATCATACCTTCATCAGGCACCACATTCATTTGGAAACCTTAAATCTATCATTATCTTTTCTGATTAATATCAAAATTGCTGCTTGCTGATCACTTAAGTAAAGGGGCTTTTGTGTGGCAGAAAGGGCTGACAAAGATCTGATGTTAAGGCACAAAGAAATAGAGACAAACAGGGAGTTCCATTTTCAAGAGAATACCCTTTCAAGACATTATCCCCCAGGGCCACCGTAACAGAATGCTGTATTTAAATCAGCAGGTCGTGCTCTAGAAGACGGTTTAACTGCTAATTAACACTAGATGATATGCTGAGAATTACATGCTAATTAATTCTCTGTAGATCTAAGTGCCCTTCCTTCTGTATCATTTTCAGTGAACATATTAACATGGGGACTAGAAAGGCATTAATTACAGATTCATATGACAAACATGTGAAGCTATATTAAATAGTTGATGGAGGTTAACTAAAAAGAAAGATGTGGGTCAAAGTTGCAGTCCATAGGCCACAGTATCATAAAGATACCCCACATTAAAAAGAAGAGGGCATATATTATGCATTCAATCTTCCTGTCAGTTTGATGTTGCTCTCTTGTATTAGATTTTCTTGCAGGAAGATCACTATTCTGAAAATGGGATTCATCTGTGCAGAATAGAGTCTCACAAAATGAAGGCAAGTAAATGGAAAGTAAATAATCTTGTTCTTTTAGAAAGTGACAGTGATTACAGGTTTGGGGTTTTTTTATAATTTAACCATTAACAATCCCTACATCACAACAATTTGAAAATGTCAGAGAAATCAGGTGTGTAAGTTACGAAGGCAGCTAAAGAATCAATATTCCAAATACTGGTTGTGCAACAGTCCCACTCTAGAAAAAAAGAAGCTTTTTAAGTCAAATATGTATGAAGAAAATATCCAGAGCTACTAATTTAGTACCTTTTAATTTAAGGTCTGGAACTACCCCAAATAAAGTAAAATTCAGTCACTACAAAGATCAAGCAATCAAATGTAAGACATTGCCCATGCCTCAAGGGTCTCAAATTCCAAGTACTGACTATAGGCCAGCCCAGTTTAGGGGTTCAAAAAGTATACAGAAAAAGTGGTTGTAATGCTAAAATTACATTTTCTGTTTCTCAGATAACGGTACACCTACATGCACGGCTATTTCTGTAGTTCAAAATCTTGATGTTTTTCCCTTCCAGTATCTTCCAGCAAAAGCACTGGTATCTCGTCCTTAGAGAAACATTAGTTACCAAGGCATTTCCATAAATTCTTTCTTTGACCCAGTACTTAGATATAGAGGTATGTATGTATCTATCTATCTTTCTTTTTCCCACAAAAGGCATCTCTTCAGTAACCATTATGTCTTTGAATTAAAAAAAAAAACAACAAAATAAAAACAAACAAACACAACTCAACAACAATATCAACCAAAAACAAACAAAAATGTGCAAACCTTCCTAAAATTTAAAATTCTACCACCATAACGTATATTTGTCTACTGGAATTCAAAATTTCTGCTTTATTCATACAGTCATTTGACAGCTGAATAAAGTCATTTGGGGCATCTGCTTTAAAAATTATGCTCATCTCTAGATAAGAGATACAGAAAAGAAGACTATTAAGGGGGTTTTATTTCATTTTAATAGCACAATAGGTAACATTGAATTAGGAACCAGGGAATTTGGTGCAAGGAGGTTAATGACCAAAACTTGTGCCCCAGAGAACTAAAGTTTTATTTGTTCATGGTCTCCAGGGAAAATAGCTGACATTTAGTCATCTTATAGATTCCACACAAAGAAACAGAACTTGCCCACATATGTAAATAGTGCACTGTCCAAAATGACTGGAAGCATCTTTCAGGAGACATGCAGATGCACAACTTCAAATATAGCTTTTCTGCCTAGCACAGAAAAGTAGTACCAAAACTTTTCCACACGTTTAAAATTTTTCTTGCTGTAAGACACTGTTAATAAGTATGTAATTCTGCTATATAACATAAAATACAAACACCAGAAAAAGAATCCAGCCAGAATTTTTTTATTTTACTGGAGACAGCCACAAAACACATGCAAGACAGTTACAGGTGGATCAACAGAAAGCAGAAATAAAGACTTACCAGAGCTTCTTGAAGCTTTATAGTTTTCCAACCAAACAAAACATCCAGTATTGAAAAACTTTTAACAAAGGCATTAGCACATACTTGCCACAATCAGCTCTCAGAGATGGCAAGAAAACACTGAACAGTTTAGTAAGATACCGACTGCATGGAGGATAGAAGAGAAAATGGGTGGTGGGATGGGATATAAAGCAGATGAGAAATCAGATTCAGGTGAATCCAGTTTAGGATGAGCATCAGTCCCTGATTCACTGCACCTGGTCTCACTTGAGAAGTCCTTACTGCATTAATTTCATTTTACATTTTCTGTCCAAGCTATTCAGAGCAAAAAGGAAAGATACATTGCAGGTAGTATCTAACTGTCCATAAGCTCCTTTGGTCAGAACAATAACTTTTGTAGAGATTCCTTACCTTAGAAGGGCGATCCTCCAAAGCACTGAGGGACTTTGACTAGAGCTTGAAAGTTTGTAATGACAACTCCCACACAGCTGGGTGAGCTGACAGGTGTGTTGAGGAAGTTGAAAAGTTTTGTAAAGTAGTTAAGTAACCGCAGCCAGGTGGAAGTTGTCATTAGCAGAGCAAAATTACGGTACTGACAGCTACATGCCTCACCTGTTTGTTCCAAACAGTGTGGCTTTTGCTGATGGATTACATTTACCAAAGATTTGAAGCCATTCTTAGAATGGATGAGTGAAAACAATTGTTCCCAGGTGCGTGTTTCATATGCCTCCCCTTTTCCACCACATCTTTTGCCTCAAGGGTCCTCATGCATGAGGCCCAAGCTCTATTCACAACAACTTTCCCAGAAGCTCTGTATTTATAGACACAAAAGGAATTTGAACTCTGCTTCCTTGCATGCTGAAGCTTGCATCACATCTGCTACTGTCAGTCAGGTATTGTCTAACCACCCACCCTGTGCAAGACAAGCAGAGAGCACTTAGCAGAAACTGATGAGGTTCTCACTGACTCCCCCACTAACCAGAGGGTTTTGAACCCTGCACAACTTACTTTCCAATGAGGAGACAACACAAGATGTCCTATATTCCCTCCCCAGAGCTGCAAGGATGAAGTCACCACTTTTACCCTTAGGGTTTTCTAACAATCAGGCTGCAATATTTTTCAAGCATGAGTAACTCTAGTAGTGTCTATTATTCCTTGAACAGATTTTATTCTCTAAGAAGCACCTACTGAGATATTAAGTGGGATTTATATGGCTTTTTTTGCCAGTATTTAAGTTAGGAACCATTAACACAAACTTAATACATCATAACTGATCACACAGGGGAGCCATCTGAGCCCTCTTGGCCCCAACTGCTCTATCTGAGAGCAGCCCTGCAGACCATCATCTACGGTATTTCTTAGATAGATGGTGTCTGAATTAAAAAATGAAAGACATTTCAATATTGTTTACATTTCTTAAGCTTGAATTCCTCACAGGAACAGAGATCACAAAAATCACCATCTACAAATGTCTTCTGTACCAGTTAAGGAGGGGCGGGCTAGCCTTGAACAGGTAGCATCATCATTCCACTGGGGGGGTATGCAGTTTCTTCTATATGAAATCTAATCTGAAATCTCTTCACCTTAACTTCCTCCCTCCTTCCCTGCAGTCTGTGAGAATACATCTATATGGAAATTCGTTCCAAAGATTGTTGTAACAAATACCTGCCGAGTATACAGTAGTGGTAGAATTTATATTTCTTAAATATTAAGAGGAGGATTAAGTTATGGAAAACTAAAAACTACCCCACATCTTGCACTCGTACACTGCTAAGCAGAGGACTAAGATGTTTTCTTTATCTGACAAAAATTATCTAAATATCAAATAAGCAGGCTGGTTTAACCACTGCACACTAAGTGCTTAATACATACACTACCTTTTTAACTATAAGTAATTACTCTTCACCACAAAGCAAGGACCCAGGGAAGCTAGGACTCCCATGAGATACACATGCATGTATTTTTATTTAAAGATGTATGTTTACATTGATTCTCAAATACTTACTGTTATCTTCTCCAATAAATTAGAGAAGCACTCGAGTTTCTGTTAGTGCCTTAGCCCTTCACTGCTACAACAAGCTGTAGCAGTCGTTCAGATCATGAAATTTTCTCAAGAAATTCTGTAAATAACATGGTTAAAAGAATGTGTTAGTTTCTTAACTTGAAGACTGAAAAAAAGACTGTATATTTAGATATATATGAATGAGTATTGACTAAAACATGCAAGTATACATTGACTGCTAAGCTAAATACTAAAAATTTAAGTTTCTCAGCCTACTCTGAATAGGATGTTAGTGTATAAAATGAAGTTGAGCCATCACAGTTACAGCCATATTCAGTGGATTTATTTTGCCAAATTTAGAGCCAACATCTAGGAAATACAGCTTGTTCCAATCAAGAAAGACAGATTAAGTTCACATTTCTTTCTGAAGTTTAAGATGTAGGAAAAACTTGGAAGAACTCACAGAACCAGCACTTCATACCCTTAGCTCTGGGGACAGGTAGTTCTTCAGGTGGAACCTCTTAGCCAGGGCTGATGCATCCACCCTTCTTCCAGTCACTGTGCAGGGCCTGCACTGGCTCTCCTTCCCACGAGTTCAGGGATGCCCAGAGCTCTTTCCAGGCAATGCTTGTAGCCTTGCTGCTTCCCAGACCAAACCAAGCACTCCATTGTTCCTTTCCAGCAAGGAAAGGCTTTTACAAAACCCACTGCTCCTCTGAACCACATCCTGCAACTGTTGATTACCGACACAATGCTTTTTTCTCTCCCACCACTTTCCTGCTCTCACTCCAGTCCCCACCAGCGTGTTGCTGACAGCTATTCCCAATCCACAGGTGGGTGCAGCTGGGGCCTGTGCCCCATGCAGGCACTCCCGTGGGGCAGGGCTCGCTCTGCTGCCTTTCCAGTGCCATGCCAGGAGCTGGGTGACACAGACAGAAGACAGGGGTTTGTGACTCCTCAGCTCACAAAAAAAAAAACCTGAAAACTTGCAGAAATATCAAAGCTATCAGTGTAACACAGGGTGAGGCTTTTGTGCTCTTTAACTGAGCAGACCTCTCAGCATGAACAGCAGGAGTTCTGCTCACCTAAGGGCTAAAGAATTTTGGCTTGGCATACATAAAATTTAAAGTGTTTTTTTTAAAAAGACACCCAAGAATTCATGCTGTAGTACTGAATTAGACACTACTTATATACCAGCAATTATTTCAGGGAATTTTTCTGCCTCTCCTTCCATTTTTGTCCTGGAGCATGGAGACATATTTTCCAGTGCAGGATAACATAGAAATGAGTACCATAATCTCACTGGTGTCCATTCTTTGCATGAAAAGCAGGAGGCATGGCTGTCACTAAGCTGTTTATTCAGGCCAAGTGCCCAGGGCCCTGCAGCAGCCCCAGGGGGGTCACACCCCAGCAGAGTCGGTTTACCCTGGGCAGCATTTGATCTCCACTGTTGAGTTTCTCTCCATCTCTACTATAACTTCTTAAACTTTGATTCCTGCAGGAATCAAATTTAATCTGTTTCAGTATATTTTATGCTCCTCTGATTTATTCAAAGCTGAATAAAAGCATTGCACTACTTAGGTTTCCTATTTTACTTCAGGAACTATATTATTAGTAGCCCCATTCAGGAACTAGATTAACTTGAGTCAAGCAGATTAAAAACCCAAGCTACACCTGTGGTATTCAGCTTGCTCTTTAATCTTATCCAGTAAATTAAAAAAGCTCTGGATAAAAATGAGACAAGTTAACCTATCACTTGTCTCATAGAAGGGTCTTTAGGGTAAAAGAGTCTGTTCTCCTACAAGTCTGCTAAATTTTCCCCTCCTTTACTGAAAAATGCCACCTCTGTACCAAACTATTCTATTTCATTGAACATAACAAAACATCCTTTTGGGCTGGACATGCAAGAAAATGGTTTTACTATATTCCCAAATACAAAGAAAATGTCTATATTTCTTATGATTGATTGGTACTATAAGAAAAAATTAAGTAATTTCTTTTTTTTTCATTTCTGTTCTATAATCAGCAGATTTATTATTTGATATTCCTTCATTTGAGATTACTGTTTTTATTATAGTCTAGTGACATTCTGGTGTTATGTGAGATTTCCGGTTTTTATGTAAACTAAAATTGAGTAAGGAGTGAAAATAATAATTATATGGACATATATAGATATATATTAATGGTTTTAATATAACATGCATATTTGTGTTTATACATATATGAGATGACCACTTAGTAAATATTTCATTTTACTCTGTATAGGGCAGAATATACCTAGATGAGCTCAGACAGATTGAACAATAAAATGAACATGACAAAATGGGTTTTAAGTCAGGAAACAGAACAGTAAAACAATTTCCTGAGTTATTTAAATGCTTTCATTTGAGAAATGTCATTATGTACTTGAATTAGACTGGAATATAATTATATAAATGCCACAAATAACAATGTTTTACCAAGAAAAACAGAATTTAAGGGAGGAGAACTATTTCCTGAAATATTTCTTCATTTTAAGATTAGGTTCTGGCTGTTATAAGAAATAAATCCAAAAAAATGTTCTAAATTTATTTTAGGAGTCTGTGTCTGTTACATTTATACACATACTTATCTTAAAGTATCTGATATGTGAATAGCTCCCTATATTTAGTTCCTGCAGGTTTACAATGCAGCCATTACACAAAAGCCCTGCCTTTGAATAATTTTGGTGACCTTTCTTCATGAGGAAAGGAGAAGACAGCTAAAGTGACACCAGCAGCGTGAGGCTCCGCAAGTGAATTTCAGCCACTCATAGGAAGGTTTCCTTTATCTGCTGTTGTTATATATTTGTCCCCACCTACCTTCAAGGAGCAAGCCAGGTTTGTTTATTTATTTGTCCAGACTAACACCATTTAGGGTTGTAACATAATCTCTCTTCTCTAGAGGAAACAAGCTCAAGGCTAACACTGCCTTGTAGTTCAGAGAAAACAAATGACCCCATATTTGACTTGTCATCAAAATGAGAGGGATATTTTTTTTAAAAAGCCAAATTTTTTTTTTTTGTCTTCCTACTTTATTTAGTTCACAGAATGGTATATGAGAAGCCAATTAAATTAGACAAAAAGGAAGAGAAAAGAACGGAAAGATTTTTTTAAAAATACTTTTGTAAACAGTTGGGTTTTTGTTATCAGACTCTGATGACCAGAGGTATAACTAGATTATCTAAAAATGGCAGACACCTCATATAATGAATTAACGTGTTGGCAGGTTTGTAGACCTTCCACTTCAGGCAGAGAACCTAAGAAAAACCTTTTTTGCAGGAGTCTATATTACATCTTCTTTGTAAACTTCATCCTTTCAGCTACATTCAGGAATTGCAAAAATACAGTATGCAATGTCATGCAAAAATGCCTGAGCACTTCACAGATACGGCATGTAATTCATGCACAAAAAAAGGGTCATCCTTAGCTGGCAGTACACAGTGCTCACACTGTTAGTAGAAAATCAGGCATTCTCACAAAGCCAACAACAGGAGAATATGCTCACTTCTATTTCAACCATGGTAATAGTGTTCATATTATCCATGGCTTTTACAAAAGCTCTTGGTTTCAAGGCTTGTCCCTCTCTAGTGGCAGGTACCCAGGTAAAAAGGTTGCAGTTTTGTACTGCTTTTAACATGAAGCTTACGGAAGACATTTAAATAAGGGCTTCTCCAAGTCCCTTTCAACCACTCTTTACTCTAAATAAAAAGTAGAATATTTTCAGTCGACAGGAACAGCTCACCCAGCTGTCAGGCACTGCAGTTTGCAGCACGTGTAGCTGAGGATTGCAGTGCTGTTAACTGTGGATGTAACCTGCCTGAGGTTCTCCAGATGACACAGTTTTCTGCAAGGACATCTTGTAGAGATTCACTGATAGGAGGCAGGTTACATCCACATTACTGTGGAAATGATGGTGAGGGGCTGCACAAGGAGAAGTTCCCATGGGCATAAACAAATAATGGAATGGATTAAAAAACACCTAAGAGGAGGAGCACCAATTCAGCACTCTCTTTAAGCTGTTCCAGAATACCACTTACTTTTCATGATGACAGTCTCAGACAAGAATAAATATCAGTAAGAGCGTAACTATGGCATCATCAACCAACTGAGACCACACCCTTTGATTATATAATGAGCCCCCATTAGCTTCATTTTACCTTTATCTCAGATCTGCTTCCTTCACACAATTCTGTCTTGAGCTGGCTGGGTTAGTGTAGGGAATCTCACCCACTAACAATTATGCAACAGTTTTAACTCCTTCCTAATGTTAAACTGAAATTTAAATTGTTTTAAGAGTAAAGTCCATCACGTTAGCAAACCTGAACAGAGTAACCCAATGTACTAATTTCAAATACCTGCCATTCTAAAGATGATCTGATACTCTGGCTGCCTTTTGTTCTCCTAGTTGCAAAGTTCATTCTGACCTTCTCTATCCCTGCTTGTCTCTGTCTCCAGAGCAGCTCCTTTACTATTCAACTGCCTGTAGTGTTTATCCTTCCCTGAGGAAAGAGTTAAAGGGGAAAGGAGGAAAACATCTACAATTAAATTGCTCTTAAGTTGTTCCTGCCTCTTGGCAACTGCAGGTTGTAATTCAGCAGTTTACAACTCTTCCTCCTCACTTTAGAAAGAATGAATAATGTAGAGACTTACATTCATATTTGCAGTAGAAAGGGAATGCTGGGAGTTACAAGTTGCTGCTGAAAAGACAGTCACATTCAAGGGGACAAAGGCTTCAAAGTTAAATCTCTTAAAGAGGTCTCTCAGAGAAGAAATGCCAAAAAAAAAAAAGTATCAAGTCTGTAATGGCTTGAAGAAATTATTAATTCCAGTATGGTTGGTTTCAAAACAGTTTGTGCATCTGTCTCAAGGCATAAGAAGAAAGGAAACTTATCTCCCAGATTTGCAAGAAAATGTTCAAGAAATACCTATCAAGACTTTTTTTCCAGCAGACACCTTGTAAAACTGCCAGCTCGTGACTTGCACCACTGCCTGCTTTCGTTACCCCTATTAGCCCGAGGCTGTACGAGTCTTTAGCAAACACTTGCCCATTAGTGGATTTTGCACATCACATTCTCTTGACAATCAAACAAAAGTAAACCAACTCAGCAAGAAAATTTGAAAGCACAACTGTCTTCAAGTCTAGAGACTGGGGAGTCTGATGTGTGACCTTTAGAATCTGACTTTCAGGCTGGTTGCAGTGGGAAGGCACCTCTGGAGGAGATTGTCTCGTCCAACCCTGTGGTCAGAGCAGGGCTAGCTATAGCAAGCTGCTCAGAGCCAGGTCCCAATAGGTTTTCAAGATCTATCTCTACGGAAAGAGACTTCACAAGCTCTGTTGGAAATGTGTTCCTGTGTTTCATCATTTCTGCTGTAAAATGTTTGTCCCTGTATTTATCAGGAATGTCCCGTATTTCAGTTGTGCCCATTTCCTCTTGTCATATCTCTCATCCTGTGGAGCCCACAATTGGACACAGCAACCAGATGTGTTTCTCCACTGCTGATTTGAGGGGAAAGATCATGTCCTTGGACCTGGTGGCAATGTTCTCATCCACCAGGACACCAAGGTCTTCCACTGCAGAGTTTCTTTTCAGCTGGCTGCCCCCCAGAAATTACTGCCACACAGGATTACTGCTATCCAGGTGCAGCACTCTGCTCTGCTTTGTTGAACTTCATGAGACTTCTGTGAGCTCCTCTCAGGGTCCCTCTGAGTGACAGTACCTGGTCCAAGACTCTCCCCAGTATTGTATCAACTGTATCAAACAGGTGCAAAGCTTCACAGGGTGCACTCTCACCCATTGTCCGCTTCAGTGAGGGGGTTAAGCAGCCATTGGCTCAGTATTCCTGAAGGCCAGCCTGATCAGGAAAGCCTGAGGCCAAAAAGGTGCTGAGTGTCTTGGCCTTTCCCATGTGCTTCATCAGATCCCCTGGCCCGTTCAGCAGAAGGGCTACATTTGCCTCAAGTATTTACCTGTTGTGATTTAGTGTTCCCTCCACCCATCTCCATCCCAGTACTACAAAATGGGAAGCCAGTTCCCAGTTTGGGAGTGCTACCTTTACAAGCAGTTTAAGCTGGACTGCCACTGGCCTGTGAGCTACATCACACATCCATTCTGGTGCCTTTGCTCTTCAGGTGGTTACTTCCAGCTGAGAAGCAAGGTGTAAAGTGTGAGCATTCTATCACTGCATCTATATCTGTCAGAGCTAATCTGCCAGAACCCTGACTTACATCTATAAAATGCCCAGCTCCTGAGTGCCTCCAATACAGGCAGCTTCTTTCCAAAGGACAATGGGTGGAGTATTGTACCAAACAGGTGCAAAACATATGCTTACTGGACTAGAATTAACTGGTAACAGAAAGCAACCAATAAGTGGGAGTCTATTCTCATTTTTCCTTTAATGTAGTTTTCTCCCTACACTTTCACCACTCACTGTGCAAACATGGAGCAAATTTCAATTTTTTATCCATTGCCGGAGAAAGTTTCAGTACAACAAGACATACTCTGTGCATGACTCTGTGCATGACAGTGAGGTGAGTGACATTCTGTCACTCAGCACACTGCTTAGGATGTGGCACATTATAGAAAGGCAGTGACATATCACAAAGCCGATGTGTGACATGACAGTCACTTAGATGAAAGGCATGCAAGTTACTCCAGGACCCTGAAGTCTTTGCTTGTTTGCTCTCAGTTCCTACTCACTTTGAACAAATGCTCATGCCAAGTGCAAAATGTTTTTTAAAAACTGCTTGGAATATATAATTGGACAATAAACTTTCAGGATAATTTATCTGATTTAATTTTTTAGCACAACTATAAGCACTGTTCAGAGAGCACAGTCTCCACATACAATGACACTGTCAGTATGCACACTGCTGACAGAGCGCTTACTTTTGCACAGCTCATCCTGCCAGAATAAATACAGGAGAAAGCAGGAATTCACAGTCCCCTTACCTCCTTGACAGGATCTAACATGTGGAGGAAATTTTAGGAAAAAAGAGCACAGACTGGTAATTTTGCACCAAGGTGAGCAGTCACAGCAAATGTATATTACCCCAGTTTCCCATATCTTCCCTCCATGGTCCTTCCTTCCTCAGCATAGGAAAGGTGTTGCATGAAAGCGGCCTTTGGTTGGGGAAGACTAGAAAAGGTGAAGGATTTGTTTGGCATGTTCAAATACCTGCTCAAATCTGGGAGTTTAATCACAATATCAGCAGGGAGAAACAGCAGTGATGTCAAATCCCATTGCATGTTTAGGGGAAGCAAAAGATGCCTGTAGCAAATGAGCAACAGCTCAGAATTATTTTTCCAGGTCTAATTCAAAGACCCAGGGGCAACAAGGGGAATACCCTCCACAGCTCACTGGTTGCAGATTTTTCAAATCAATTTTCAAAGAAAGATTATGACATAGTTGTTGTATTAAAAACAATAAAAAGTGGAGTAATGTTGTTAAAGCACAACAGATAGAAATTAGTAATTAAACAGCAAACACAACCATTTGCAACTCCCATAAAGTGATGCTTAATTTAATGTTGACAAAATGCAAAAAGAGAAAAATAATCTCTTTTGAATAAGTTTGGACAGTGAAAACTAAATAAACAGTGCAAATAATGATAAATACAAAAGATTAAAATTTTTCTGATCTCTAAATCCCATAAGATGTTATTAGAAACAAAAGTGAAACAATGAAGCCTGAAATATATGCAGCTTGGTTTTCTGTGGATTTGTATCTCATGATTTAAGCTCTAATTTGAGCTTTTCTTCTGGTATGGGAATTTATAATCTCTCACAAAATGTGAGCTTTCACTGCTGCCTTTCCTTCAGTCAAAATGCTTATGGGGTCTATTTTTCCAAAGCTACTGAGAACTCAATTATCTTTGAGACTGCTTCCCTTCTGTCAAATTTGGTTGACATTGGTCAGCGGGTTTGAAAGTTATTAGACAAGACATTTAGATGGTCATACACAAACAAATGCAAAAATATTATTGCTATAAAAAAACAGGCTAAAAGTATTTCCCAAAAAAGTACTTTATCTTTTTATGCTCAGTTTCATGCACAGGGAAATATATGCCAGCTGCATCCTTATAATAAGGAAATCCTAAGAAACAAGTCTGAGTGCTGTTTAAGACTAAAGAGTCTCGGAGGAAAGAACACGATTTCCTAGTGGCTGAAACTGTTTTGGCAAACATTGACCCTTGCAAATCTTCACAAAATAACACCAAATGCTACTCATGCTAATGAAAATCAGCATCTCACTAAAATAAATGGAAAGTGAAGGTAGCAGGCAGAGCTCACAAGATCAAATAAGGACTACAGGGCTCAGACCAGCAGTATCTAAACTGATCTCCACTTTCAAGACGCTGGTAATCTGTTCAACTCACTAACTTATTGTTTCCACCTATTTGGGTCAGATAAAGTAACATGCAATTTTGGATTAAATGTAAAAGAGCAGATAAGCTGCCCTATTTTTATTTAACCTTTTACTTTTTACATCTACACAACCTTGCAGTACCCAGAGTTTACATCTTCCTAAATAAAGTGCTTGAAGTTTGGGGTTTTTTAATGAATGTCACAGTTTTTAAAGCATAGGTTAACCTCTCATTTGAAAAATAGACCACCATAATATTTAAAGATATAAAAATTACTTTTGTAGCACAGGTAATGTCTTTCCATGTATCCATTTATGGAAAAAAAAATCACAAATGAAAAGATTAACCTGAACACTGAGGACACATTTAACATAAGCCTTCCCCAGGCTCATCATTACCTGTATGGCACTGCTGACCTTGAAAAGCTTTCATGTTAACCAAAAAAGGATGTGGAGACCTAGGACACAGAGCTCAAAAAAATATGCATTGCCATCCAGACTGTGCTCATCACTTTGGGATTATCACATATTCACTTTGTTATTTATCACATATTTCTACCTTACAATGACATTTTTAATTTTGCTCTCAATAATTATTCAGTAGCCTTAATCAGAACAAATAAACAGAGCATTTATATGAATTCAAGGAGTATTTCTATGACAAGAGCAGCTGGGATAAAAATATTCAGTACTTGACCTCTTTTGACAGAGAAAGTCAAAGACCGAAAGGCACGTTCCATCACCCCTTTTGGAAGAGAAGTCATTCCAGCAGAAGCAGAATGCCAAAGGAGGCCCAGGGGAAGGGCCAGGAAGGGACAGGCTGGGGCTCCCGTGGTGAGCAGGCAGGGGAGCGCCTCGTTCAGCACCTGTGATGCCGTGGTGCCACCTCTGCAGGAGGCACAAGTTGGTCATTTGACAAATCCGCCCCTGTAAGAGGGAGGCAGCCCTCTGCCAGCAGAGTTTCCGTGCTCTGAACGCTCTCACAAACTTCTGCCTACAGGTCAAGGACTTGCTTTTCATTAAGATGGATAAGTAAGCACTAAGAGCATTTTTAGCAGCAGAACAAATATATTTTTTGAGTCTCTATCTAATATCACAGAGACAGAAACTCAGTTGTTTTGATTATTTTGCAGGTTAACAGTGGTTTCAGAAATGTGACAGTGGCTATCATTACAATCAGTCAAAAAATTCTCACCACCACATCTATAAATCTTTGTGTACTTCACTCAGGATTAGCCTTCATTTGTACCGAATCACCAGAGTGTACCAGGTCTCTGTGGCTTGCACCTCTGGAAACCCACCTTTTAGAGAACAAAACCATTAGCAAGACAAATAGGAAGTGCAAAACATAATAAACATAGATTGCATGGAATGGCATAATTTTAATCAGATGAATAAGCAAACTCAGCAAAGTCAGGCATAACTTATCAGTAGCTAATATTTCTCTTTGATCTTCATGGCTAATTTTTCTTGTCCAACAGCAATCATAAGACATCTCATTTTTTTATTTAAAGGTCATTTTTCCTGTGCCTACTTCTATAATATGTTACTTTAATTTCATTCACTCTGGTTAAAATGTAAGGGTATGCTTTCAAAAACCAGCAAAATTTGCATCGTCTTCTAACACTTTCAATTTAGCTGTATCAAACAGTTTGGGATGGCTGAGATCAGAAGGTGCAGTTAATTCTACAATTCAAATAGTCAAAAGCAGAAACATTTGATAATTCTGTCTCCAGCCTCACTGCAGCAAGACAACCAAAACATATTCTCCCTGGACGCTGGTGAAGGAAAAATGATCACATTAAAGATTTGTTTCTATCAGTCTTTAAACTGTGAAATATACAACAAAATGTTAGAGCACTAAATGACAGAATAGGCAAAAATGGCAGCGCACGTGGCACTCTGCCAGGAGCTGCCTGCACCAGGCTCTCCTCAGCAGCCTGCAGCTACCCTCAAGTTCATGCTGGTCAGGTCTTTTACTGAAAGAGTTTTTCTTTCAGTATTTATGTAGTGCAGCAGGCAACTGTTTACCTCAGAGGCATAAAAGTAAATCCGGATGTGTTTGATCCATAGTGCCACAGCAGCTCTGTTGCCTATGGAAACAAAGGCTCCTTTCAGGGAGTTTACACAACAGGCCCTGCGATGCAAGGGACCCATCAATTTCAGCCACTAGATTTGTAGGTATTTTGCTAAGATACATATATAGATAGATATAGATATATGTATCTATAAACTATGAAATATTGTCTCTGTAATAGTCCGTTGTGATCAAACTGGACGGTTACTGAGTCTCATATTAATTTTATGTTATTTTATTTAAACAACATAATCCCCTTTTAAACAAATTGGTAGTTGAAATGTAATAAGTGTTCAAGCTATAAGCATCTGGTTTTTTCCTTTGCCTTTCACCATGCAGGTTGTTGAGTACTTTGTGGACAGCAGCTTGACAAATCTGTTTCATGCTTACTCACAAATTCAGCCTTTGAAGATGACCCTGAGCATGGAGTTTGAAGATGCTGCTGAGAATGGATAACATCCCAGAAGCACCTTGTTAAAGGTCTCCTTTGAAAAAACATTTATTTGTGAATATGTTACAGCTTCCTAAGTGCCATTCCTGTGCAGAGACCTCTGCACATTTTACAGAAAGCTGATCAAGTGTGACACATTTCAACAGATCCCAGTGCAATGTTTGTTACAGCCCTTTCCCGGTGAGAACCTGAGGTGATAGAAAAGGAACATGGTCAGCTCCAGGACTTGAATGCAAAGTCCGTGATATTTTCCTCCATGTGTAGTGGAACAATTGGGAGAATCTTCAGCTGTAGACATTGGCAGCACCAGTGTTAAGAATATAGCCCAACGCCTCCTTCCTCTTTGCTGACATTGTTAAAGAATATATTCACAAAATTTATACCTTACCTGACTTTCCTTAAAGACATCTTGCATGAATCTTCAGATTTCAATTTAAGAAGGCAATTAGCAGCTAAGAGCACCTTATTAAATCCGCTTTTAATTATAATTCACCAATGTTTATAGATCTTATAATTTTTGCATATGATTACATTACTAGGGATCAAAATGAGTGAACAAAGCATTAGTTTATGTGGAGTGATAATGTTTCATAGAAAATTAAAAGAAAAGTATTTAAACTCATTTAAACTGGAATATTATTCTCCATTAGGAATCTAGGGCCAAAAATGCCTTGAAAATGTCATCTGTATAAATATTCATGTACCTGTGAACAGATAACTTCAGAAGCAGATTTGACAGAAACAAAGAATAGTTTCTTCACGTTGCAGTAGATGACTAAGATCATTTGAATGATTTATTGATAAGCCAAAGTACAAAATAAATACAAAGAGAATGGGCTGGACTTGCTGTTACAAAGAAATCATTACAAGACTGCCTAGCATGTGAATTCATAAATATAAAA
The DNA here is from genome assembly GCA_013400235.1 of Oriolus oriolus. Taxonomy (NCBI): domain Eukaryota; kingdom Metazoa; phylum Chordata; class Aves; order Passeriformes; family Corvidae; genus Oriolus; species Oriolus oriolus. Next base: position 447,968 of record VXBT01007000.1, on the reverse strand, counting down.
GTAGTGTGCGTAGGCTTGCATTACAAAAAAGTCACGCTTAATAAGAGAAAGACATCAATAATCTGCAATTCCCATTACTCTTCTACTTTTTGGAGGGTGTGATTTTTATTTGTTTGGGGTTTTGGTTTGGTTTGGTTTAGGTTTTTTTATAACTGGGAGGGTGTTAGAGTTGAAGCAAATTTTTTACTCTTTTTTTTTTTTTTAACAATTTTCTTATTGACTCTGGCTTATGCCACAATGCAGAACAACACAGTCATGGGTAAATCCAAGCCAATAAGCACTAATGTCAGAACAACCAGATTGCGGGCAAATTAGATGCCAGTCCCATCACCCTTCCTGCGTGAAACCGTACTCACATGAGTAACCCCACTGAAAACAGAAGGATGACTTGTGCACTAAGTGCTATTTAATGGAAGGGTAGCAGGCTGGAGGCAGATGAAGCAAGACTTATTAGTTGATAAACTCGTTGTTTCCTGGGGAAGGGCAAGGGGAACTTCTGGATAGCATCTAACCTCAATTCCCAGAGGTACCAACACTCTCCTACCGTAAAATCAAAATACTCCAGAAGTTATATGAACAGTCAAAAGCCTCACAGGATCAGTGCTAGCTGCTCCAGATGTCACAGGATCAGCTTTAAGAAACACGTGTCAAATCTTATTCTGCAGATCTCCAAACAGAGGCATTTTAGGGCCTTTTTCTTTCAGGGCCGTGCCTGTAGCTGTGCCAGTCTGGGACCTGCCCTGGAGCTGGGTTGCTGGTCAGTGTGCAACCCACAGACACACCATGCTGAAGAGCAGTAACATAGAGGGGTGCATCAAGGAGACACATTTTTCCTAAAACTCTGCGCACAAGGCTATGCCAATTACTTTTCCTAGCTTAATGTAATTTGGAAGGTCCTTTCTGCTCTATGACCCAGCGAGACTCCGTTCAACACTAAAATCTTACTATCTTCAAAGTCAGATGTATGTGACAAAAACGTTCCTTTAATCCTCTTCCATTCTGCACAGACAATAGAACCAAACACAACCTTGGTGGCCACCAAGTATTCACAACAATTAACATCTGGCAAGTTGGGGGCTTCTAGGAGATATACTTAGCAAAGCAATGAAAACTCTGGAATAAACTCTAGCCTAGTTTTCTCCTAAAATGTTGTTCCTAGATTGTTAATCTACTTAAACTCCTGGGACTCTTCTTACTAAGTAGACAACAGAGAAGACAAAATGTTGCTTTATAAACTATGCAAACTATGTCCTACACTTCATTGAAACAGCCAAGAACATTCTTAATGTTATCATTCAAATTATGTTCAGACTACCTGACATGGCATTAATCACGTAATAAATGCATCATCCTATGGATCTAAAAGATAGGAGACAGAAGCCTTAAATAAAGGATGAACATGAGGTGAACACTTTCAAATAGATGGAAGCACTGAACTTCAGGACAGTAAAGTTAAAAGAGTTAGAATAGGAGAAGAATTTAAAAAGTAATTCCAGCATTAGCTTCAAAGCTAAATATTATTCTATGTTGTGTGCTTTTTTTTTAACTTCAGCCTTTGATAAGAGGAGGTTGAACAAGAGCAAAAATTTAGCTGCAAAAGCAGGCACATTTGACAAGTTTGGCAGCACATGAATAGAACTTAGAGTATTATAGGCGGCTTAAAAGATAAAAAAATAACAGGGTTCCTCCTAATTAGAGAAGCCATATGCTCTATGAAATAAATCCTGGTAGCTTGTAATTACAACCTCATTTTTAAACAGATCCTTTCAATTCTATTATATTCTGTATTTCTGATTTATTTACTAAAATATTCAGATCACAGAGTTGTTATGAAAAAGTGCACTTCACAGTTGAAAGAATAGCATGGCAATAATGTTGCTACATCTCTTCCTACAAACAGGAGGTGATAAACAGGGGTCTACATGTTAAAGATTATTTTCTTCTCTACAGTGAAAAGTAAGAAAATAAAGAAGGAAAAAATAACATCTGCCATAGTGAGTTTGTCTTGCTCAGTATTCTGCCTGTATGGATAAGATATTGAATCGTGCTCAAATGAAAATAAGCCGGCAGTACTGCCTACGCCTTTTAAAACCAGAGGGGGCACATGAGGCATCTAATCCAAGCACCTATCTCACCTTAGTTTTAGAACTATTAGTTTTTCTTTTGAAGTGGGAATGGACATTATTTTTATTTTGTAACTGTGTTTTCCTGAATGGTAGAAAGTTTTGACTCATGTTTTTTAGAATTAATTTCACGCAGAAAAATTTAACTGTACTTCTCCCTGTTAAATGAAAATATCTTTAAAACAACATTCATCCAGAGAATCTAAAAAAGATCACTGCCATCCTCAGTACTTCTAGTCACTCGCAATAAGATGGTTTCATATAAGGAGCTATCAATCAGTTTTACAGATGCAGGTATGTTTCTATAACTATATAATAGGTATCATTCACAAGCATAAATCACAGGTTTTCTAGATGCCAGACTTCCAACAAAAAGATCAGTCTATAAAAACATGAATCAGCCCATATACATGTCAGAAATGCAATTCACTAGAGAACAAAACTTCCTGCTAAGAAATTTAAGGTAACATAATTAAATTCAAGATAGCAATTTGACGGTATTTTTAGCGGTGTGAGGCCCGGGTCCCCTTCCTTACCAACTTCTCAGGCTGGGATTTTACATTTCCAATGCCCATTGGTGCCGACACTTACCTGTAGCCACCGCCCATCCTTCAGGCAGGCATTCAGCACAGCTTGCTTCTCTTCAAGCATTAACAGCAAGCAGCTGAAACAGGCTTATGCCAGTTCTCCTGTTCTGATTGCTGAGCAAAAAGGACAGGAAATCATTATAGTCAAAACATTTCAAACAAAGGTCACTTTAATACAAAATTACATCAATCACCTTGAAAAAAAAAAAAGTACATTTCAATTGATGTCATTCGTTCATGGGGCTAATATCAGTTTTAGATTTAAAAATTTGGCTGGTTCTGGAGAAAAATCATTAAAAATTAACTATGTCTTTCAAGAGAGATTTAAGTCTTGAGTGAGAAGATAAAATTGCATGAGTTGTTTCATATGATAATCTGAATGGCTGTTTCAAAATTTTTTCTGAAGACATTACTGTGAAAGTAGCTTTAATGCAAAAGAATCATCTAGAGAAGATGATCCTGGATAAAGCATTTCTCAGGATTTACTCTGGTCTGGTTACATGCACCACAGAACCCAGGCCTTTAGCTCACAAACGTAGCATTGTACAAGTGAAATAAGCCAGAATTATTACACCTATAACTCATAATACATGCACACATTCAGAACTATTAGACACATTAGATGAGGTATCTGACTTTGTATAAAAGTTTTGCAGTTGATTTTGCCATGGGCACATTCCAAGAATATCTTTTAGCACTGCAGATAAAGCTTTATACTCCTAAAACTTTTTACTGCGTAATGCTAAATGAATTTGCAGGTGTAAATGAGGTCTCAGCTTTCAGACATTAATACTCATGTGACTGCTAAATTCAACAATTAAATTTTCAGTGACTTCAGTGGTAAGGGATTATGCCCAGACGTCTTAATTCAGACTATAAACCATTTTTATCTATATCAGAGTACATAAGCATGGGCTTAGAAGTCTGCTTTTCAAAGGAACTGGAAAACAGCCATGTTTCAGGTTATTTGCTGAAGAAGAATGGGTGGACAGTTTGGAGACGGCTATTTTGTCTATGGTGGTATTGTGGAATTGAATTCTACATGCACAGAAATTCCTATTCAAATGTTTTATATTTAATCTTCACATTTATATATAATTAACAGATATACAAAGACATAGACAAACAATATAATTACATATAATTTTACAACACAGAGTAAACCTTCAATCTCTGCAGTTTTATCCTGCATCAGAAATTATCTAGTATCTGCAGGATGTCTTCTAGTGGTATTAGTCCACTGCACAATTTTAATTCAAGTGAAGATTTTTCCAAGTCTAAGGTCTATCCTTGTAAGTTCATATGCAAGCTGCAATTTTCAAAACAATTCCCCAAATATTTTAATTTTTATTTATCCACAACATATCTGTGTACAGATTTCTTAATGGTATATTTGAGCTCTTTAATTTCAAATCACACTGTTTCAAAAAGGCTGGTACAAAATTGAATGTCGCTTGATTGTTATTCTGCTTAGGAGAGACTACAAATGAAGGGTCAGTGAGGGAGCAGAGAAAAACTCCAGTGAGAAATAGGATGAAAACAAAGTTGAGAATGTGAAGAATGAACAACTGAGTGTGAAAAACAGAAGTGCAGAGGGAGAATATAAAATTCTCATACACTGGCATTTAAGGGACAAGAAGCTTACACAGGCCACTGAGCTGTGCCATCCTCACTTTTCAAGGGTTAGTAAACTCACTCAGTGGTAACCTAGCACAGAGCTTGATTCAGCAGAAGCTTCACTCAAGAAAAGTTTACTACATCAAAATAATGGCTTCCAAACTGTAACTAATATCTAAAATACAATTCTGCAGGCTCTGCAAACCCCCCACCTCATCCTTGGGTATCCTCATATCAGCGTACCCAATCTGCTATGCCCAAAACCCCAGAAATTTCAGTTCCTTTTAAAAGCAGTGAGTTCTCTCTAAACTGCAGCCCCGCCCTGAAGAGGCACCTGAGATGCTGAGCTTGCTGCTGGTGAGGCCATGAATTCCCAGGGCAGTTTCTGCCCTGCTGTGCCAGAGCCATTCTCCTGGCAGACATGGAGCCATCCTGAAGAGACGTGGACATGCTGCTCCTCCCTGGCCCTGGAGACATCATGGCCACAATGGTGGGGTCTGAATTTTTCTCTTTCCAGTTTTTCAAGCCGTGGTTTCTAAAGGTGACAATGGTAATTAGTGCTAAATGCTTTACGTGCCACAGAGAAATGTAGGAGAATGTGTCCAGCAGGCAACGTTTTTTAAGTCTCTGCCAACACTTTGATCACAGAATGAATTGTCTGGAATACTGTGAACTCTTTACTTATTAAAATGAAACTGGGGTGCTGTATCAATGAAATATATTTTATTGTGTTCTGTCAATGAGACATATGCTATTATATTATCAAGGTACCAATTCAGACTATAAAATCAGCTTTCCATTTCTCTTAATGAGAGACTGTACCAAAAGTAAATTACATGAGTTTTCATCACTGTATTCTTAATAAAAAGAGGACACTTTGGCTCTTTTTGTTAAAGAGAAAGCTAATATAGTATTTATGAAGTCTGTGCAGCGAGCAGTAAAGGACTAATACTGAATATCCAAAATGCTCTTAAAGGATCTTTAGTTAAAACAGAGCATGACAATATGAAACACAAAGCATTTTGTCCAGAAAAAGAAGCAGAATGTAATAGGAAAAAGAGGAGTGGTTATTATAGGAAGAATGAAAAGGCATAGATGGTGAAAGAGAACTAGCATTTCCAAAAATGAAAATGGGGTGCATTTTTTTAAAAAAGAAGATGCCTTCTAGACGTTAATTGTGGTTTCAGGAGATGAAAGAAACAAACTTGTAAGTCTCCAAAGAGACAGTAAATGTAGACACTGAAAAATCACCACAGGATTTGAAAAGAAATGGGATCTTACTTTATAACCATAAAACTATGAACTGCCTCTTTTATTATTTAAGGGGTCTTGCTTTTCTGTTCTATCGAGAAGACTTCAAGGTCAAAATGCCTGTATACTTAATGCCACTTTAGATGCCAATGAAAGGAGATTACAAGAAAAATGAGAACCCTGGGGCTTGCCAGGCCTTTCTGGGATAAATGCACCTGGTAAAGTCAAGGTTATATAAATGAAGAGAATCCATCATCTCATGTTGTTGGGGGGTTATTTACATTTAAAGAAAAAGAAAGGAAATTAATAAAACAAAAAAGTGAAATGTTCAAAGATTGTATGAAAGACAATTTAGCACAGCAATATGTGTAATAATAAATCACAAATTCTTCTTTCAAGTGAGGACTGAAGCTATTGTTTGGGGAACAGAAACAGTCATAGTTTGGTAGACAACTCCAAATGAGGCTAAACCCTTTTCAGATTGTCATAGTCTGTTCCCTGGAAACATAAGGACCTGCTGAAGGTAAACCAAAATTGCAGGGAGCTTGGTTGGAATCCAAGAATGTAGGAGAAACTTGCCCACATCTGAAAAAACACAAATTTTAACTCTAGTATTGTAAGGAAAATGTACTAAAGTGTACAACCCAAGGAAGCGTTTTGAGGGCAATATTTCAAATGTTTACCATCAAGGCAGACATGGACACGGAGAGAAGTTTCCATGCCATGGAGTTTCAGCATTCTGTAATAGTTGTGATCAGAAATCTTGCCCAGAAAGAGTCAGTAAGGGTTGTTCTCTTGCTTTGCTGCAGAATAGCCAAATAGATTTTCAAGGTCTGTACAAGGTCCATTTTCCTCCAGGACAGAGGGATTTTTTGATTTTCTTTTTTCCCTTTTTCCTCTGTCTCAGTCTTATCACATTGTTGGAGATGTGACTTCATGTCCTACAGGTAGGATATTGTCCTATCTTATTATAATCAGAAGCTCAACCTGCTGCACAGCTGATTTCCTCTGCTAGCTGCTAATGTTGCATTAAACTCAGCAACTGCAGTTCAGTGGAGAGTGCAAATGTTAAGCCACTTAATTGCCTTTTCCTTATACCTTGATGGAAGTAAATGAGGGTTTCCTGGGAAGTTCAAGGTCTAGAGGGCATTTTTTCCACACATTTGCTATCCTTAGTGGTCAGATTTGGAGCAACATCCCCCTTTGGTAGACAGATCTAAAGGATGCAGACAACCAGTATATCAACGAGGGAATTACTGCTGTAGAATTTACATCAAATTTCACTGTTAATTGAAAAGATCATGCCTTTGCTTAGAGATACATACTGCTTTAATGGAGGCTGTACACTTAGCAAGGCGAAGAAGGGACTGAGGCGTGTGTCAGGAAATATTTTGTACACAGATTCCAGGTGTAAAAGCTGTCAGGAATGGTAGAAAAGCAAGGAAGAGTCATTTACAAGGGAGCTTAACTGAGAAAAGAGTGTAAGACCAGTAAGAAAGAGAAAGAGTAGAGAGAAAAAGAAGCTGAGCAGGAGGTTCAGTGAGCAGAGTTTGACTACTGGTCCAGAGGGACAAATGTCTTCAGAGTTAAAAAATTTTATTTTGGAGAACTACACACACTAGTGGAAGACAAGGGCTTCTCAATAACATCCACAAAAAAAAAAAAAAAAAAAAAAAAAAAAAAAAAAAAAAAAAAAAAAAGAAACAATTCCTATGTCTTATATGCGACTGTGGCATCCGCCTTCCACTACAGAACATGCAGCTCTCGTCCATAAAACCTCCCTTGAAATCTTTTGACCTTAGTGCATCTTCCATGGAAGAAAACGTGCAGATAGAGTAGTTCCTGCCAAAATATTATCCTCTGGTGTTTGCTGTCTTAACCGTACAGCATCAGAAAAGCAAAATCAGCAGCTGCAGGTGTTAAAAGACATATTTTAGGAACAGAATGCTACATTCAGGAGAGGTAGCGCCCTTCACTTCCAAAAGGCACCTCATTATCAGGCAGGGACTCTCACACAGCAGTGCAAACACTTACTTTGGCTCCAGTCTCATTCCTCTCCACTGTGTACTTTGTAGATTGCCCTGTTCTTTACTAATCTCAGACTGAGGACTTCACCACCACCAAAAGCTAGAGAGGGGCTCTGCAGCAACAAGAGGAACTAATATTTGTCCTTACTTGCAGAAGCAGCATAAGGCCTAAAACCAACTTATTTTGCACATAAACTCTGCGAGATTCCCAGCTACATTCCTATTTCCAGAAATTTAAGATATTCCTTCTTACCTAAGTACTGGAGGACCAAGCTGGTATTTTGACATGAAATGTCAATTTGCTTCAGAAATTTGGACATCCAAAGTCATAGAAGTAGCCAGAGAAGTAGATTTCAGGGACACACTGAGATTGAGCCCACCAAAATCCATTAAAAGACTTTTTTTTTTTTTAAACCACTGTGTTTTGAATCAAATTTTCAGGCAAGTTTGCTGATTTGGCCCTGGGGATGCCTGATGTGATTCATTATATACAGGCAGCTGCAGAACCTGTTCTGTAAGTTTCTGGGATAAGGAGGAAGGTATTCACAGCTGAAAGCTGCAGTCTCACTATCAGCTCTGGGGACGCTAAAACTGCAGAGCCAATGGCTCCCCATCCTGCCTATGGTTTGCTTCTGGCTTTTATCTTGATTTATATCAACATTTGTGAAGCATTATTAATGTCACAAGAGGCAGACCTGTCAACTAGAATAACACTCTTGGAAAATTTGCTCCCACCTACTTTCTCTTTCAGGTTCATCAGATCTGGCATTTGTGTCTGGCGTTACCCAGCCATAGATAGAAAATATGAGAAAAACACATTGTCATTAATTACAGAGGCAAACAAGAGCAGCTAAGCACAAGGAGGTTGGGTAAAACCAACAATCCTTTATACAAGCCCACTGTATTCATCTGCTAATTCCAATCACAGCTGAAAGCAGATTGCAGTGCTTTTGAATCACATTGGAAAGGCAAGAGAAGTAGCAGAGCATGGTTTGTACCCTAACATTATTCCCCCTGCAAAATCAATACTCCCATATATGGTTTTAGGCTTTATCCAGGGGAGATGCAGGGAGTCCCACAGGGAAAGCTTGGCACATGCAGTAACGTTTGCAGGGTCAAGACCCTGCTCTTTTAACATATTCCACCAAGGTTAATGTGCTATTGTACAAGATCCAGGACAAGGCCTATGAATCACTGGAGTCCTTCTCAAACCCCGGCTGCATAGAAAAGCACATTTAAGGCACAAACTGGCTATAGTGATATATATCTTTTAGAACAAAAAAATATAAACATTCTTTTCTTTTGGTGGGGGAGAGCAGGGGGTGGGTTAAGGTATAGCAAAAGATTGAAACCATACATGTACCTCCAAGCAACCCATAAGTCCTACATTTGCAAAAAAACCCCAAAAGACCTGAATTTACATGGATAATCAGTGATAAAACATCTGGAATAATTTTAGAGATAAACCACTTGCTGGAATGTTGACTTCATGGCCACCTTGAGCTGGAATAAGCCTGTTTTGCTGGGGGTGTTTTATCATGGCAGAGATGGTACTTCCTATTCTTAGTAGTTGCCTCCCTATAAGAACCATAAAAACAAATTTATCAATTGATTTTAACTGCATTGCAATTAGATACTGATTTATTGGCACTCAGGAGTAGTTACAAACCTGATATTAAGAAAATGTCCTTCCATGCAATTTAATTGAAGCAGGAAAACTGTGATGTAGAAGTAATCGAGATTCCACAATATCAAAACCTATGCTCTACCCCTTCATGTTCAGATTTATAGCAACAAGATACAGGTTCTAGATTTTTTTAAATTATTATTATTTTGATAGAGAGAGTCCTTGGATACAGGTTCCTCAAAGAGAAAAAAAATTAGACAGGGAAAGCAAATGAGTCATAAGGGCATGATTTCATCTGGAACAGGTCATGCAAGATTAGTACCCTGGGTTGCCCACAGCTAAAATTTAACTATGATAACTGTGAGCATGAGGTTTGAAAAGGATGAATGTGTGAGAAAGCGCAGGAGGGGGTTTCTTTCATTTTCTCTGCTTTTGGGAAGAGGGATGTGTGAGGAGAATACAAATCCACTGATTCATACCTATCTATTAGTCATACCTCTGTTGTGCTGGTTGCTTATTCTGCAGACATTCTCTGTTGTATAAATAAGGTGCACTGCCTCAGGGCTTAATATAGTATGTCTTTATACCTTTGTTTTTCTAGTTTTGTTTCTAACCCCTGATCATTCTGCACTCTCCTTCGCATACTTTGTAATTCAGCTAAAGAATTTTGTAACACAAAAAGTTTGCGCAATTTACTAGGACTTTCCAACTAAGAATTGTTGGGTTTTTAACCAGTGGATGGCCATCCATTACCTAAACAAAAAGATCTGTTTCTTTATCATGTTTTAGACCAGAAATATTTTCAATGAATGTAACATTTGAAGAAATACAGAGATACCTTTTAAAAATAATCTATTGTATGGACAGATGTTTATTTCCAAAACTACTACACTTCTCAGTGTACACATTCTGAATCTATTTTATCTAGGAAAAAAGAATTTTAAAAGAAAGAAAAAAGTAATACCACACGTTGTCTAACATGAAGCAGAATGTTTTTAAACAACAAATTTTAACAATTTTTTCCTCTTTGAACAACCAGTTTAAGGAAAAGTATTGGCTTGGCTGCAGTTTTTGATGTAAAAAACACTGTCTTGAACTAGGCTAAAAGACATACACTGCAAGCCTCAAAGAAAATATTGGGGAGAGGCATACAGGAAAAAATTAAAAACTTGCTTGCAGGGATTTCTAATCTCTCTACATGTATTATTTAAAGCTTTGCAAAAGACTAGTCTGCAGTGCTGAATAATTATTTTGCATGTACTAGTTCAAATGTTCCCTCTTCTGTTTGCTTGTGTTTCCTATTTTGATTTGCTAGCAATTTTTTTGAGTAAAAAGGAAAATTATATGCACTTTTTTAACCTAAAATGCAGAAGTTACCATAACATTGGCATTTTTACCTATCTGTTCATACTGTAAGAATGCAGAAGAAATCTGACAATTTACATAGCCAAACCTGCAGTTAAAAACTCATTAGTGATATGTGATCTGACAAGGAAGAGGTTTAACAGTGATAAGTGGTTGCACATGCACTGACTTTCACATTTCAAGTCAAGAGTACAATAACCTCACCTGATGTGGTTTTGAACTTATCAGTTGTGACTGGTGCAGAAATGCAATGCTGGTGACTTCACCTCTAACCGACACTGAGCTTTCCTGGCTCCAGTACACTCCATTCTTTTAACCTTGACAAGAAAATAGGGAAACAAAAGAGTTAAAATGATATTTTGCTTCTGGAAATTATAGATCTTTTTTTCCTAGTAAAAACATGGGGGACAGGAATTGCTTTTTTTTTTTTTAAATTCTGATGAAACCTCAAAATAGCTCTTGCATAAATACTGCCAACCAATATTTCTCCAAAGCAAAACACACAAAATTCAGAAACAGCTATTCAAGGGAAATTTGCCCTAGCTTCACTTGGATATTCATCCAAGTAAAAGTCAACAATCATTATTTAGGATTTAGCTCAGTAAACATTCACCTGATGACCAGGCAGGCCAGTTTCCTGCATCAGGTTTAGGGAGCAGAACAATAACATGCTGGTAAATTGTGTTCTTGGTTCTAGCTAGTTAAAAGGAAAAATGAATATGCTACTAATATGAGAGCGAGTTCCCTGGCTGGGAGACACATGTAAATCCTCCTCTCTCCTATTAATCCTGCCCAGTTACAGCCTGCTGCATCTGGGAGCAAGAGTAACCATCTAAACATCTGTGGTATCAGCACAGACCCTCTCAGTTACCAAGATGAAATAGATTTGAAACCTACAAAGCTTCCAATCCCTTAGAGAGGGAGATGTCACAAATTTGGCCAGACCATGACAGCACCAGCAGCATGCTACTCACTGTGTGCTTTTGCAGAGTGGAAGCCAAAATCTTGGATTTAAAGACAGCATCCACCCTCTTCATCTGGCGACTTTTTCATTTGACCCTTCGTCAGGCACCAAGCTGATGTTTCCAGATTCTCTTTATGAAACAAAAGACACATCTCTGTTGTGCTTGTCAGGCTTCTTTGATGTGTTGAGTGATTGCTACAGAAATTGCCTATGCATTAATTCATCATGCCTCAGTCTGGTTATGTCCACTGCATGCAGACCTAGTCATCTTTTACTGCAGTTTCCATTCTAGGGGGAGGAGAGTAAATGCCATTTTTTATTTCGTTTTTCTGGATTTATTTATGTATTTTTTCCAAACAAACTCCTCTCCCTCATGGCAAGAGCACCTGATCCTTGGGTCTATCTCAAGGAACATTCTTTGATACATTGTCTTGGCTAGAGGCATTCAACCCTCTGCCTGTTTTGCATCCCTATTTTAAAAATAAAAGGTTTGCCTATTCTTTTAATTCTCTTAACATTAATTCAAGTCTGTGTCAAACATGAATCACTGACAGATTAAAGTAAATGTGTCACAGCGAGATTACAGTGAGCATAAAACGGTGCTCAGCATGTGCCGCTTCCCTTTGCTGTGGGCTCAGATGAAACTACAGGATTATAAAGACAGGCCTGGCTTGATACAAGATACAGAGCATCTCCTATTTATCCAATGCAAACTAATGGGGAAAAATATGAGGTCATATTTAAGGTTTTCTATGATTCATTTAAATTCTATGTCTTACTGGAGTTGAAGAAGCTTTGTTTAAGATTGGAGGGCACAAGGTAGAATGGCCCAAGGAAGGTTCCTGTAGTATTGAAATGGAACTGAAATACACCAAACCATTCTGGCCCTTCAATATCACCCAGGAAATATTTTAGCCTAATGAAAGTGAGTAGTGGTATCTGAAATTCATCTGAGAGAATATAAGAAAATTATTTCAATGAGATAAAATTATGGGTAGTGTTAAGTAATGTTTGACCAGGCAACAAATAATAAGGAAATTCTACATCTGAGTCCTTCAGCACTAAAGTTATGAAAAAAATTTGAACCCCAAAAAGAGAATAACGATGAAATACCTTACCATAATTTTTGTTCAGTAAATACAAAAGCTTCCTATTTAGTCTTTTTCAACAATATGCATTCTTGCTTGTGCAGGTTTTGATGTGGGTTTTTTGTTTTGGAGGGGTTTTTTTTATTACTTCTAGGTAAGATTATTGAAACTAGCAGAAAGAGACCCACTAATAACGAGTTCAGAATTAATTCAATCTGCTGACATTTCAAAGTAACCAAACTAACCAGGAAAGCTCTGAAACTAGTACTCTAACACACCAGAAGAGCCTCATCTCCTTCTATGCTCCTTTAAACATCTATACTCAGACTGTTTCCTTTTGACAAAATCACCTGCATTCAAAGGAATAATTAATACAGTTAGATTAAGAAACTTTGTAGACCAGCAGTAATCTTCATCATCAGCTGGTCTATTTCATGCTTCCAGCAACATGTCAGGTCCTTTTGACACTAACTAAACTACTAGTCAAGGGATAATAGCTATTGACACCGAAGCTGTGAGTCAGGGCTTTTGGTGTCTCCCATTTGCAGCTGCAGTTCATTCTGTGGTAACTTCTTTCCACAGAGAAAATATTATCAGATACATTTAACCTTCCTCCATTCCTGATGCAAAGAAAATAAATCAGAGAGATATTATAATTCAATTTGGTTCTAATCCACACACAATGAGGAGAAAAAAATCCATTATAATTACAACCTATACAAGTTAGTTTTCTTTGCACTGAATTTGCAGGGTATAATATGATAAAAAACAATTCCTATCATTAGCAAACCACACAGTGATAAGAAATTAGACAAAGAAATTAGACCTGTGACTCTGAACTCTGTTGTTTATACGATTAAGTTTCCTTGCAGTTTCATATGTTAGCAAAATACCTGCCTTTGAAAGTACACAAAGGTACACTGAGACAGAAGATGAAAGTTTACATGTGGCAAAACATTCAATGGAAAGGACACACTGAGTAACTCCATGCTGTGATTTGGCAGGTTGGTAGGAGGAATTTAAAAATATCCCCAGCCTATCTTTAGAAAACAAGAGAAAAGTATGATTTTAGGAATTCATGCAATACTTTCCCATTTTGGATCAAATTCTCCCTCAGCATACTAACTCCTTGGATCCTGTACCACCTACATTGCCTACAAGACAGGCTTTAGACAGTTTTTGGTTATGATCTGATGCTGTTCCATACTGCAGAGAAGCAGTTAATGAAAAATGACCACTAAATTTCCAGTCCTTGTGCTTCACTTCTGTACTTCAAAGGTTTTCTTAATTAACTCCAATACTGAACAAGATGGTGTTCAGAAGGAATGGCACAAGAAACTGTGACTTCTCATTAACAGCTTGGGTCATTATGGAGGATTGCATATGCTGTCGAAAGAAAAACCCACATAGATTAATCTGATTTCATCAGCTGACTATAGGAAATAAGAAATTCAATTTAACAACTAATTTTGAAAAATTATTTTCTTTCAAAAATGTATTTCCCCTGTTTTATTTGTACTAAGGAATGGAGAGCACTTCTAAATTTAAGGTTATTAGAAAATGTATGAAGAAGGCAGTTATTTTTTTATAGCTTCCTAATGTGTATTGGATGATTGTATTTCGTAGTACTGATACCACTTAAGACCAAGGAGATTGAAATAACTACGAAGAACATAAAAAGATAAAACATAATCATTGGCTAGAAATTAATTCCCTCATGTCCTCAGAGACTATTCTAGTTTTGTGAGGGGTTTTCTTTCCATTTTCTCACGTTTATAACATCTTCCTTCTCCAAATATATATATACATTTTCAAAGATGTTAAGTCTCAGTACGAGAATTTTCAAAATACAGAGTTTTTATAGAAAGTATCAGGCAAGGAGAAAAGGTGCTATTTCTTCTGCTCAAACTCAGTGTCAGACCTCTCACTAACTTCACAAACGATCAAGCTCCATTTTCTTACTTGTTTGTCATCTGAGGGGTAGACTGATCCAAGCAGCAATGGTGTTAGCACCGTATGGTTCCCTGGATAACACAGCACATGCACTTCAAAGTTTTTTGTCTTCAGCAACAGGTTTAGACCCAAATTCTTAAACAAATATGCACAGGCTGTACTCATCCTGCTGTTGTGTCCATTTTCTCATTTACTACTCCACTAGGTTCCTGTAAAACAACTTTTTGCAAGACTTATTTCTCTAAACCAAAATCTGAACCAACTAAACCAAAGTCTTTCAGAGTTGGGATTCAGAATTTGTGACAATGAGTTCTGTTGAGAAAAGGATGTGGTGAGTTACACTTACAGAAGTGGGATACAAATACATCAAGTCACACTTATGCTTAAGCAAAATAGACATATTTTGGTTTCTAAATGCCAAACACAGATAGTATTCACTACTGTACTTTATTTTATCACCCATTCCAACCCATATGAATCCTGGATGATTGCTTCATCTACCATAATGAATTATGGCTGACCTGGGGTTCGCTGGGGTTGTGTGGCATAAGCAGGGGACTGGTTAGCAAAGAGTAACCAGACCCCTTTGCCGAGGAAGAGCTCTGCAAGCTTCACTGACAGAAACCCAACACCAACAAGGAAAATTTCTTTTGCAGTAAAAAGTTTTGAAGGAAAGTAGAAGATAACAAATTCATGGAAATTAATAATTTAAAACCTAGGATGCTGTGAATTCTCTTCTTCAGCTGCTGAATGTTACAGCTTTCTGTACACTCAGAGCAATTCTTTTTAAATTCAGATTACATATTTCCACTAGGGTCCAGATTCTGAAGTGCTTATTCAGAATCTGGTTTAGGTAAAAGTCCTGCTGAAGCTGCTGGGGATTTGATTTCAATTGAAACTGCATAAATACTGAGTATAGACTTCTGGATTTCACCCTCTAGAGTAATAGACTGTGTAAACTAGAAAGAATGATTGAAAGGTCTAGTAAGGAATCAGCAGGCTCTTTTAAGTAATTAATATTTTTCTTATGAAAACACTAATCATTGTGATGCCTATGACAATTATTTTCAGGGAAAAAGAGAATACCTATTTAATTTCTAAATACTTTGAAATTGAAATCTTAACACATAAGACTGTCTTGCTGTTGTACCAGTGACTGCCCACTATACAGTCTCATCCTGTTACATTTGTGGATAAGCCAGTTTAGTATTCCCACACCTCTGTAATTAACATATAAGCACTGATTGACTATACTGCTAAAACTTCCAGCTTCAGATAAATATGCAAACAACTTCACTAATGATAAAACAATGCACAAAACCCATTTTGTTTCCCAGAAAAATAATCTCAAAAAAATAACCTTTGGCTGATACAGGATCTGAACCCAAAATCACTGATCCCACAATAACACACAGAGATCGAAACCAAAATCCCTTCAGTTTCTTCCAGACTGACTTACAGTCCTAGTAGGTATACACGGATTGTGATCTGTTAGGCATTAGCTCAGTGAGAAAAAACTACAAATCTTTACCCTTGAATCCCATTTACCTCTTTGTGGTAGAGCAGAGTAAATCAAAATGCCCCTAACTTCCCCTCAGTGTGCACTCAGCAAAAGAGGAACCTTCACACATGTCCTGGGTTACAATGTAAGATGTAACCAAAAGCATGTATTCTATTATCATCTTCACAAGCTGTTAGAGCAGGTAGGGCAGTGTTCGTTATCTCCCACCATGACTCATCCCTGATAACTCCCTCCGGGAGCCATCTCTGTTTAATGGGCAGTCAAGGACCCACCGCGTGACTCACAGAATTACATCAGCCCATTGTGAGATGCTCTGCCCAGGGAGGAGCCAAGCATTCCCACCTGGATATAATCTGGGGTTTGGAGCAGCACAAACAGCCCTTACCTACTGGACTCCCAGAGGACAGGAGCTACCACTGGACCTTCAGGTGAAGACCAGACCCTTCTTTCTACAGGATCACTGCTTCAACAGGACCATTTCATCTGGACTGCTGCTACCACCCTGACTAACAGGGTGTCAGATTGTACCCTGACTCTGTCAATGTTCTTGTACTATTGCATTTATTTTAATTTTCCTATTAAATTATAATTCTGACCTGCAATCTCCCACTGGTTTGTTTTCAAACTGGTAAAACACATCCACAAACAGCTGTGGACTGGGACATGTTGCTTCAGTCATCCTCCCCCCTGGTCACTACAAGAGATTTAGTTTCTCTTCCCAGCTCTGCCAGAGATTCCCATGACTCTCTGGGCAAATCACACAGGCCTCACTCCTGCCTGCTGGCAGAACAGAACTTTCCCAAGTTTCCTTATCCATAAAGCACAGTAATACTAGGTACCACAAACCAGGGTCATGAGGCTTCACCTACTTGATCTTTGTAAAATCTCTTCAAGCTTTAATTTATCCCTTCAAGGGGCATTACAGAAATATATATTATGAGGTCACAGGTTATCATGAATTAATATTCCTAATAAGATCTTTCAAAAAATACTAATATGACCTCCTGGTACTCTGACATATTCCATGCTAAGTGTACAAGTATTAGAAAAATGGCCAAGTTATACAGAAGTTATTCACATGGACAGCAGACGCTGTCTTTAGTAGGGTTATTAATATGAGCTATTTATCCAGGCTATAAAATATCAATCTGACTCTACGTATTAGTACAAAGTAAGTTACATTATTTACATTAAAAGTAAAGTATAACACAAAGTATTATATTTACATAAAGCATAGCATCTCTGGCAAACTGTTAGGCAGTAGGTGGGAGGATGATTGTTCTAGATATATAAAGGGCATGAAATTCAGGGACATATGTTGGCTGCCCCATGATTCAATAAAATGCAGCAAAGCCAACACTTTATAGAACAAGACCTTGAATATGAAAATTTCTCCTTACTGATCAAAATTCTCATCAATAAGTTTTTCTCCATGCATTTTTTTTAATAAATCACTATCTTGTCTCTCTTTCTAGAGATTTTTAAATGTCTCTGCAGACAGAGAGAATTGAAGTTGAAAGAGAAGCTTGTTTCCATTGATTTCCACAAAAGAATGCTGAAATCCTTTTCAAACTAACTTAAATTTAGTATTTGTTTATCAAATATAGAAATATTGTTGAAATTTATAAATTGATTTTATATTAAACCAGTTCAAAGCTTTAAATTTAATAATGGAGTAATATGCTTTACCTCCATACTAGCTACAAAAAAATTCAGATGCTCCTCTGATTGTAGCTTTAGGATTCCCAAAACTAGGTCTGTCCAATGAATAGTTGTATCCTCAAGTGAAATGATTTTGAATGGTATCTCATTACACAGTTAAATCTGGGATCAGGCATCAACAAGAGGATTGTTTTGTGTAAATCTTTGAACTAAATTAGTCTTTTTTCTTCATATCCAAATATCATAACATCTTCAAACATTTTTTATTAATATATAACATGACTTGCTAACATGCTACCACATATCATATTTTAAAGATTATGTCATAGGTATAACAAACATTAAAAAAATGTTGTTTGCTTGCATTTTGGAAAGGATGAGCTTGAAAAAACCTCCCTCTGTAAGTACAATAGCTGTAATCTTTTTTTGGCATCTTTCATTGATCCATGGACATGAGTAAAAGAAAGCTGTTTTAAAAAGACAGTGTGACCAAATATGTTTGCTTTTCTTATTCTGTCAATAAATCAGAAATGTTATTCCAATAACTTCCATTAACAAGAAATGCCTACTTTCCAGCAGGAACATAGTTTTGCAGTTTAGATTGCTCAGTTCTGATACCTGCATCCTTCTCAGACCTGTATATTCATTGACAGATATGCTTACCAAAACAATATTGAGCTTACCTGTGTGTGCATATGAGACCAAAACCCCCCTAATTAGCTTTTATTTAAGAATAATTTGTTAGGGAACAGAACTAAGAACAATTTTTCTCAGGTCTTCATAAAGGATTTATGTGGTAAAACAATAGTCAAAATCATTTCCGTCCAACATGACTCTTTAAAACTTACTCAAAAATATTATATGCAAGTAAACACTTAGTAAAAAATTCTCCCCAGTGTTGAGATCACCTCACGCAGAAAGCAGAGAACCATCACAAACACTCTCACAATTGCATCAGCTGTGACCTCATACTTGAGGTCTATAAGGAGCTGGGCATAGGTTGGAGAGCACCAAAAGGTTTTCCTGTCCAATTATCCCTTTTCTGCTCCTCCCCAGCTCACTGTGCTCAAGGCTAGCACAGAATTTGATATTACTTTTGTGACAGAAGAGAAAAAACTATATTGTTATTAAAATCAATAAATCAAGAAATACAAACAGATTTGATTGAGTTAAGTATTTTGAAGTATTAGTATTTTACAATATGTCAAAATATTGCTCACATAATGTGGAACAAAGGCAGCAATCAACCACAACAAGCACTTGTTTGGATGTTCTTGTTTAGTTTTCAACAGTACTCTAGTTCACCTTATCTTGAAAGCATTGTAAATATTTGAAGGAAAGTTGGCATGCAAAAATACAGCACAAAGATTTCTGATCCTAAAGTAAATGGTAATTCCCTAAAATCATAAAGTGTTGAAGCATTTCAACTGCAACTCTTCTTGAAGCAATTAAAGTATTTTGATTTAGTTTTACCATAACTCCATTAGGCCTTTCTCTTTTCATTAAGCAGGAAAAGACTGACCAAAGGCAGTCTAGATTTGAATTAAAGCTTCCCAAAATATGGACCCTGTCTCAAAACCAAAGCAGGAACCTATTTAATAAGAGATGTCTTTCAGGTTACTTAGCACTAGTAGCCTTTCTCTACACATCATTCAATTATTCACCTCAGCATCTTTACTCATTTTAACTGCATGAAAACTTAAGGACCTGACAGTTTGACAGGAGCCCAGCTTGGCCTCAGGTTTCAATTAGACCTGTCTGAACTGTCTAAATGTACAGCAGATGATCAAAAAGTTTCGAAACTCAGAACAGCAAGATGTTTTTAAAATATATTTCCAAATGGAGAAAAACTAAAGTGGCTGGACTGGATTGAACAGAGAAAGGCAAAGTGACCAGGGCCCAGCAGCATGGAAGGAGAAGGGGGTTGTCTGCTGGAGTTCCATGTCTCTGGGCTGGTCTCAGGCACTCCCCCTCACTCCAGCAGACTGCCCAGACCCTCATGCACACTCAGAAGCTTCAGTTCCCAGCTCCCTGCCGACATCTCCCTGTGGATAACTGTGGGCTGAGCACATCTCCTGCCCAAGGCCCTCCCTCAGACACTCATGTCTCCTGAAACAGCCAGGAGAAAAAAAACCATAACATGATGATGTTCACTTGCCTGTTTTGGCACCCGGAAGAGTAGCAGCAGGTGCAAGGATTGCTCAGCATCTCTCCAAGGTCATGCCAATAGCCCAGGCTCACACGTGTCTGGCTGCTGGCTTTGACAGTGCTCCAGGCTCAGCCTCAGGGGTCCACCCAGGCTTGGACAAGAAGGTGGCAGACACCCCAGTGCCACCCATCACTAACCCCACACACAGGCTTTGTGTGGCCAGGGCTGGGAGGTGCAGGTGGGTCCCACGCTGCAGGACGGGTGAGCAGCGTGAGCCAGGCACCAGCAGCACCCAGGCCACGGCTATGCTGGAGAGCTGCCGCATCAGCAGAGCTGTGCACAGACCTCAGCTCCCCCACAATGCAGCACTGTGGGAAGATGCACCCACAGAGAGCTTAAAAAACCAGTTTAACACAGCCATGGGTACCAGGTGCTCTCATGGGGAACATACATGTCCCTCTCACCAAGCTGCTGCTACTGGAAACCCAAGGAAGAAGCTCAGGACGTGAACCAGGGCACTTGAGCTGGAGCCAGGGTGATCCCCAAGCTTCCCCTGGCACCAAGCTCTCTAGGAGAGGGAAGCACTCAGCAGCCGTGTTCTAAAACTGACCCTCCTGAACTGTATTCAAAGAGGCAATCCCAAAACTTACTGCAGAATCAAAGTGATAATAAAATCTTTCATAGCAATATACTTCTTCATCTTATAGCATTCAGTTTACAGTGCCCATATATGCTTTTCAGCAGCACAAAGCAGATAAAAAGACTAATCTTTTTAGCCTTCAAATAAAGGTAGTTGTTGCCATCTAATTGCAATAATTAATTTTAAATTACATTTTATATCATGTGTCTATAGTTTAACAATGCTGAAGATTTCAGACCAGACCAAAATAGACAGGTGGAGGATTTTTTTTTTTGTACTGTATAGTTTCAAGCATTAATAGTATCATTTGCATGCCAAAGAAGTGAAATTTTGATTTTGAAGAGGCCACTAAGGATTAATTTAATGATTTGGACAGAGTTTAGGCTGCTTTGCAGTGGGAGTGAAAGTTAAAAGGTACATCTTGATAAATATTTAAAATCTTCAAATTTTTGGTGTAGAGCCAACTGATTTGAAGGCCACTGCTCTGTTACCTATATAGCAAAATTTTAACTTGCTTGAAATTTATAATTCTGATCTATAAATCCTGAGGTGTTGTACATGACTGACTTTTTATGTAGTGATTTATAACATTTTAAACCTTCACTTGGTGCTTTTTCAACACCCTTATCTAATTCCCCAAGACTTCATGTTCCCATGGAGAAGAGAGACGAGACTTCTCTCTCCAGCAGTATCTTTTCCCTTTCAGTTGAGGATACAGCCCCAGCAATAACTAAATGGAGAACAGCTCATTCCAGCACCTCAAAGGAAAGCATAACTCCTCATTGGTAAATTAACATTTTTGGAGTGCTGTATACATTGATTAGTTGACATCTGGTATTCCCCTCACACACTGTCAAAACACAGAGCCGGTCCATATGCATGAAGGGCTTGGCAGCAAAGCACACCTTGTAGAGCATCAGCCTTCTTTTTCTATCAGATGAATTCTTTCACTATAAATGATACATTACAAGAAATTTGTCCAAAATACAACTAAACTGAGTCATCTTTGTAAATATCTCTGTAGCACATCATTAGTTTATAAGGAGTGTAAAAGTTATACACACAAGCAATAAGTAGAAGCAAAAATGTGTGCTGATCTTTTAAAAGGAATAGCTAGAATACTTGTCTTCCAGGAAAAACACTGGAAGGACAACAGCCCCCAAAAAAAGCTGCCTCCTACAGCTGGTTTGCACCACAGACAGACATTGCCTGGCAATGCCTGGCATTGATGCTCCTGTAGTCCAGTTGCGTAGATCTGCTGCGTGCTCAATAATTCTTAGCTGTTTTCAGGCACTGCCTTTCTTGACCCTAAATATCTCGGACACAGTTTTTCAGACGTTGAGACTTTCACGATGTTTTATCTAGAGGGTGGATTTTTTTCCTAAGCTAAGAATTCTACAGTTTAGTCTTCTATTTATTAATCTATGTGCAGAAGCTCAAGGTAATTCTCTTTGACAATGTGTAGCTCTGTACTCGGGAGTTTCAATGGGTTCAGTTCAATGGGTGAACACTACAGGGCACACTGCTGAGCAGGGCACAGATGAGCTATTTGTAGGGGAAAGTGCCTCTTCCAGCAATAACATCAGAAACACATAAACAGAATCTGTCCCTTAGAAAATACCACCCTATGTGATTTAAAACTTGTGAAGATAGCCCCAACAAGAGTTTCAAACCTAGAAAATTTTTCACAGTTCAAAGGTAAGACTTTACTGTTTTTCAGATGCTTTAGAAAATCCATCTGGGTGCATACCTACCTCTTCTAAAAGTAGTTCTCTGGTCTTTCCACCCCCAAAGTAGCATAAAAATATACTGTCATATGAAACCAAAGTATGAGTACATGAGATTGTATATATTATGCTGATGAATATTCTATATTAAGTACTATAAGCTTAATATATAATAATAACAACATAATTATAGAGTGATCTTAAACATTAATCAATATCAACAGAGCATCTGAAATTTGCTGTTGAATTCTATGGCACAGTGAGTCCATGTAAATTCCAAAATGCTGATTTTCACAAATTTCTGCTCTCAGCAGCAAAGACAGGTGATGGACTGTCCCTCTCTGGTTGAAACACACCAGGAGCCATGTCTGGCACAGGCTTGACTGGAACAATCATGATGGTTTTGATCATCTTTAAAATCTCTCAGAAATTAAGATCATTGAACTTCAATATTTTCATTCTTACTATAACTTCAGTTTTACTTCTGGTAATGTATTCTGAGAGGGCTTTTACAAAAAACAAGGTTTTGATTATAGACTTTATCATATCAAGGAAATTCAGAACGAAATTACAGTCATTAATTATCAGTAATTAATTTTAAATAGTTTCCTGTTCTTTGTTAAAGAGATACTGTTGTTATACTATATGTTTCCTTCTTCTAATGCAGTTGATTTTGACTCTGTCTTGTCATTAAAATGCATATTTCTAGAATTATTACTCAAAAAAGGAAGACTCTTTCTTTAAAAAGAAAAAATGCAAACAACCATTCTGATTGCCAGAATTTGAATCAGCTACAATATGCTGCATGTTATAACTTGATGAAGTCTGTGAGCCAGGAACTGCAACAAATAGAAACACAAGCTGAGTCATGAGAGAGGGCTGAAGTAAGTGGTTTAAGAATCCTTTACTTTCAAAAAAAAATTAAGCCTACTCTAATTTCCTGACTGAAGCCATTGTGATTTGTAGATGGATGGCAGAGCTGGCTTGTAAAGCCAGGGTGATTTGTAGATAGATGGCAGATCTGGCTTGATATTAAATACATCAGGGAGGAAATTAGGTTGGAAAAATCAATGGCTGGTTATGAATACTAAAATCAAAATACAACTTTTGGGGAATAGAGACATGAGGCAAGCTTCCAAAACTGCCCTATTAAGAACTTCTGGACCTAGACTTGTCTTATTTAAACAGCCAGAGAAATATGCCTGCTCCTGTCTTTGGCAGAGGCAGCAGCAATGTCCACTGGTTATTTAAATTAATTCCAACTGTGCAATTCCTTTAAAATAGAAACTCACTTTAAAGAATAAACAGATATACACAAACTAGATCTGAATGTCTTTGTACTTATAAGAATGGAAAGTATGAATAGTTTTGTTAATCCCAGGTAGTATTTAGCAGATAAAGTAAAACTTACGATCTGATCAGTAACATCAGAAAGAAAAATGGGACACCAGAAGACCCATCAAACCACTTCATGTGCACAAAAGCAAAGCATTACTGCATTGTGTTGAGACTGCCAGTAACACGCTGGCCTTGCTACAAATGTTTTGTACTAGCTGCTGTAACCTAAGTTTGGTTATCAGTACTCAGATTTGTAAAGTGCAAATGGGGTGGGTGGTTTGGGGTCAGCGGCTGCTAGAGATGCACTCGCCTGACCCCAAAAGGCCCATAGAGTACACCCATAGAGTATGAACTAAGCCGCTCCATGAGCTGCAACTGTGACCAGCTCCAGGAGGGTAAGCTTTATTCCAAATTGTCCTTACCTGCTTTAGAAATGAAGTAAAACCATCCTATCTGCTGATAATGAATACCTGAGACACAAGGATATGATTAAGCCTCCAGCAGCAAATTAGATCCTGGATTAGTGGGGAAAACCCCCCCGCTTTGTCCTTCTCCAAGTGTTTCTCACAGAAAGTGAAGCTTCTCTGTCTTTCTCATTCACTCTGTCTGAACAAGCATTCCCTCCTCCAAATTTTAAAACCCACCCTGCTCCATATCTACTGAATTGAGAGACCCTTAAGTTTAATGAACTTCTGCTCACTTCCAGTATTTAAAGAACATAAAAAGAATCAAGAAACCAACTCAACTCTGTGTTACTCAACTTCTCTAAATGCAAAGCTCATTGCAGAAATTGAATGCACCATCACAAGGATTCAGAATCACCAAGCACTCAGCTACACATGACAACTCGTAACAATAATGTTAGCAACTGAGAAGGAAAAGTGGAATCTGTCACGTCTGAAATATTGTGTCTATATTCAGCATTTGCATTTCATTTTGGTTGCAAAACAATATTTTGCAAATGTGTTTTTAAATGACTGTATACTGTGGTTATTTCTGTTAAAATATGCTCAAAATTCTATATCATTTATGATGAATGCATTACTGCCTCCATGAGAACACAGATTCATGCATGTTGTGAATGACTAAAAATACTAAACATTATTTACCAAGTCCAACCAAATGTTGATTTGAAAAGCATAGGGTAATAAAATGTCATAAAGACCAAGACCAGCTGCTTTTATGAAATAATCCTTTCATAAAAATGTGGTCTTGCTGTTCTGCAAGACATAGATCAGTGCCTCAATGCCAGATAACAGCTGCCCATTTAACATCACTTGTTTGCATAAAAAGATTTTGTCAAGATTTTGAATTAATTTGACAGACTTATTGTCCAATGATGTATTCTTCAACTGAAATTGATTAGCAAATCCATCAGATTCATACAATCGTTTAATCAGCTCAAAAGATGAGTTGTTCCTAGTCTTTCATCATAATGTTCAACAAAAAACCCCAAAAAAACCAAAGGAGTTGCTAAGCCAGAATTAGACCAGACATGCTAAAGCATAATTAACTTCTAGAAACCCCAAATCTTTAAAAACCACAAATAGGTATAGAGATAATTGCCAGATAATTAAGATGCACAATGGTAAATAATTCAGATTTGAGGTGGAAATTCTGTTTATCCTACTCTTGAATTTATGTATGAAAGGAAGCATAGAAACACTGCAAAGTAAATTCAAAGTTTCTGATTCCAATATTCCTTGTGTAAATTAAAGTAGTCATTATATGGAGATTGACTCTTAGGTCAAACGTGAATGGAAAAAACTCTGAGATTCCATTTCCATTACTGAAAGCTACAGCACTAGCTCAGTAAAATCAGTTTACCCGGTAACTCAGCACCCAGTACGCTGGAACACTGAGAAGCAATGAAACACGATAGCTTGGGCCTTGCAAAACCTCTTCATTTTCATTTCTTGTGCTTTGTTTATAGAATCAATCATAAAAATGATAAAAGCCTGTTATAAACACACACCTGGAAGATATTTCAAGCAGTCATCTACTGTACCGCTGGGCCCCACCATCAGGCCTGACGGGTTTCTGTTCTGCAAGTCTCCATCGCTGCCATTCCACAACCTACAGAGGCAATCATTTCCCACATTAAAACACTCTCATTTTCACACTAACAGGATTCATCCCCATTCCCAGCATCAGCTTTTCTTCCAGAAATCTATTATTATTTCCTGTCCTATTCACAGGATTATTTCCTGTCCTATTCATTTCCTGTGGTGATGGAGAATGGCTCATTCCCTTCTGGTTTGCAGCATTTAATATCCTTGAAGAGATGTCCCTCTTCAGTCTTCCCCAATTCTTTCTTTGGAAAGTTTCTATTTCTATACCAAATAGTTCTCCTTTCTTTTCTGTAGAATCTCCTTTTGTCTGTATCAGTCGTGAATCACAGTGTGCAAACAGCCGCGCTGCAGCTGAGGCTTGCTCAGGAGCTCACAAAAGTTACCTCATGCATCTGGCAGGGTGCACTGCTGTTCGTATCAGTCTCACGGCCTCATCAGGATCGTGTTTCCCTAGACTGCCTATGACAATTCTTTCCAGCCATGGCAAAACTAGCAAGTTTGCCACTTTAGACAAACTAGAGCCACGTTTAGGTCATGATCCACTAGAAGCCCGCTAGAGTTTCTTGCAGAACTTGGTAGCCAGTTGTTCCTGCTTTCTCTCCCACAGAGCATAACCATCAGACTTCATCCATCATCTTCACAGTATTTCTCCAATTTTTCAATATAATTTTTGGATTCCATTTCCATCCTCCAACACATCCAAATTTTCTCGCAGATGTGCTCCAGATTTAAAAATTGTCACATTATTCAATCCTCTAGCTCATCCATTAAAAAAATGAATAAATGCACACAGAAAATAACCAGATCCAAGACAAGTAACTGAACAGCACTGTTCAATGTTGCCCTCCGTTTTGAATCTGAACCATCAAGCAACTTTCTGGATATGGATTTCCAAGTAACCTCAACTACATTGTGCTCCCCTAGAGTATACCA
Source organism: Oriolus oriolus (assembly GCA_013400235.1). NCBI lineage: Eukaryota > Metazoa > Chordata > Aves > Passeriformes > Corvidae > Oriolus > Oriolus oriolus. The sequence continues at coordinate 421,323 of VXBT01007000.1, read as the reverse complement.
AAATTATTTTCCTTATAAGATCTGCTAAATCATTGTAATTTTGCTTTTTCAATTGGACCAGCCTTTCAGAAAATGTACTTTAGGAGTTTTCTGTGGCAGTTGAAAATTATCTTTGTGAAATGCCTTGGTTCTTTTACTGCACATTTTGGAGTTTTTTTGTTTGCCTGGGAGGATAAGGTTGTTTCTGCTCTGGAAGGTAAGAACCCTTCCAGAAATCACAGATGCTATAATTTCTTGGCTGTCCTCATTCAAACTACCTCTGACTTTAATACTAATCAGCCGGAATTTACCTAGCAGGTACAATCAAGTCTAATCTGTCCCCAAAATCTTTCTTCTCTATCATTAAGTAAAAGAAGAGACACAATTGGATTTAAAGAATGTGACTGATTTGTAACCTACTGTGCTCCTTTCCAAGTTCAGCCACTTCAACCCCTCTGTCCCCACCACCATGTGCTTTGGGATACCCTGTCCCCTGCTTATCAACAGCTTCACCCAGGCCTGACGTTTGGCAGCTCATAGCGAGCATCCCACCAGTAGTGCTCATCATGGCTCTTCTTTTCAGCTGCCATGCACGGATCAGAGGTTTTCTGTCCTGCTTGATCTCTGCCTTGGAAGGCGCGTACGCAGATTTCACACACAGAGCCACGCCTCTTTCCTTGAAGGACTCTTTTTTTCTTTTATTCAAGATTTTGTCTTTGTTGAATTGAACTTGAAGTTCTTCAAGTATTAGTATAGCTGTCACATCAATTACTTCACAGAACCCAAAATTCTCTACTTTGTATAGGCCTAACAAAGACATCAAAGGTGATCTAAAAACTTTCCTACTATCATTCTCTGTCTCTTTGAACTTGTCACAAAAAAATATATAAAATTTCTGATTTTTGACTCTGGCCAAGAAGCAACATTTACTTGCAGATTCTTATCATCTCTTCACAGACCTTAATTTAAAACACTGCACTGGTGTGAGGAAGCTCATGAACGTTGGTGTAATTTCCAAGATGAACCAAGGGATGGTGCCCCAGCAGAAGAGCAAATAAAAATAAGGACTTAAGATGAAGCATTATCACTTTACCTGGTTGCTCGCTATTTGTTACTTCTTTCTGCTTTATCAAACCTGACACATGTATGAAAGAAAACTGCTGTAACACACAGAAATGAGACAAAGTTAGAAGGAGCTCAGTGGTCAGAATCCCCAAGCACCATGTGCATTATAAGATTCCATTAGAAGCTACACCAGCATGATATTGTTTACATCACTTCTGCATTTAGTTAATCACTGCAGGAATTCATTAAATTCCTTTCTTGTTAAAAGCAGAAGAAGAATAAGAAATTTTATATTCAGGAAAAAATTTGCAAAGTGTGTGTATGGATATTTGCTTATCGACTAAAAAATGAGGTTTTCATATATAAGGCATATGACAAGATTTATTGACACTAAGTAGTTAGGACAAAAATATTGATTCAATGCACCACAAGCAAGTCTAACCTCCTACTACATTACACTTCCACAATGCCTGTGAAGACATATGTGATAAGCTCTGTGCACAAATTATTTTCCCATTACTTTTATTGGGTTTTTTTAAGGAAAGATCATAATAGAATAATTATGTTATTGGTTGAAACACCACTTTCACCTAGTTCAGAGACTCCACAGATGGATGTCAGACTTTTAATAGAAACTCACGGACAGAAAACCTCATCTTAAAAGGTTGCAAGCAGAAAGTTGTCTCCTTTTCAGAAATTGTTAAGTTCAAGACAGGAGTACCACCCCCACACATATTTCCAGTTCTCAAAAGCCTCAAATAAACCTGCCTCAGCCTTCAAATCTTGCAATAGAAAGACTTTAAAGTAAAATTCTTGTCTCTCATTGACTTGAATCAAACAAAATTTTGAAGAGCATCACCTTAATTAAATTAGCTTCTGCAACACAAAATTTTCTATTATATTTCTGTGTCCATTAATGCTTTAGGAGAGAATCCACAGTATATGCAAAATTATAGCAAAACCAACAGCACTTTAAAATGAAGTGAGAATGAAATAAAGCCCAATAATTTTGTAGCAAAGTAACCCTGAAAATCTGCGCACCAGCAAAGAAAATGGAAAAGCAGAACTTTCTCCATATTCCTATTTCCATTCAAGCCAGAGTTTTGGTTGTTTTTTTTTTTTTAATAGGGGCATCATTACCTGATATATTGCCTTTTCCTCACATGAGAAACTGGAATGGGGCTGCTAGAGACAATACTCATGGCTGAGGTTAAAGAGCGAAGGCAGCAGCCCCACCATGAAGGCCCTGCACAGGCCCTCCCTGCCCTGACTGACAGAAACCCCTCACTGGGTCCCAAAATCCCAGCCACAGCAGAGCCCACATCAGAGTCTCTGCACTGTGCAAAATCAACTTGAGAAGTTTTAAAATTCTGTTTCTTACGGAATTATACTTGCTTGTCAACCAGGAGTGAAGATCACCCTCATCCTTTTCATGTTGCTTTCTTTGGGTTTGTTTTGGTTGGGGGTTTTTTCAGGTAATTGTATTAAAGCATAGCACATGGGTTATTTAACGAAGCAAACAATCCTATTACAGCATCTGCTCCACAACTAAAGAGCAAAGAGTTCACATTAGTTTTCTTCTTCTTGTCCTGCTTTGATTAAAAGCTATAACCACCAAATCTGATGATGAAAATCAGAGTAAACCAACAAACCTTACTTAAGCCAATTAAGCCAACCTAATTTTCACCAGCTGAGGATATAGCCTCAGTAACTTTTACTGCTTTAAATAATCAGAGAAGTAACTTATTTATATACACATATTTATCACCCACTTTGTCTGTACTTCATGACCTCAAGCTGTTTTATGAAATCCATTTTTTAGACTATTCTGGTACCATAACTTAAGATGAAAAGTATGACCACTATTTCCCTGTCTCTTAAAAGCTCATTTAGACAGGTAGACCTCCTGAGCAGAAAGATAATTTATCTGGTAAAACTACTACTTTTTTTTTCATCTTGCTCCACCCTTTGAAAGACAACATGTGAATCATATGTACAAACAGTACAGCCCCATCACAGCAGGCCTTGAGCTATTTTAACCACACCCCTCATGGGGTAGAGTTGTTTCCCAGCAGGCCATTATAAAACAAAACAAGATTATGTTACTGAAATCAGCTTCTGTAAAACAGAAAACATTTTGTGTCTCAGTGATCTAAAGAACATGGCAGTCTATGAACACTACAGCCTGCTGTGGCTTGGTCTATCACTGCTTCAAAATTACAATTACTGCCCATCACAATAGCAATCCGCAGGAGCCCAGAATCTCTGCAATGTCTCATGTCAAGGACTTTAGGCAGCACTTCACAGTGGTATCAGGGTTTGATACTTTCCAAGACAGGTGTTTGTGTCAGCAGTGTTCTCTTAATTACTCATTTCCCTTCTCTATGTAGATCACAGGGGCTAGTGGCTTTACCTGACCCTGTCACAGGGTCAGAGAAAGTTTCTGAAATGGAGTCAGGATGATCTTTACAGGAACCCTTGGTATTTCACAACAAGAAGCAGATTTCTCCAGTTTAGAGGCACACAGCAGCATCTAGAATAGAAGAAAACTGGGCTATCATTCTTTTGAAGTTTCACAGAAAACCTGCTTCCTTGATTTCCTACTACAACAACGCAGCAGGGTGACTTGTCTTGCTGTCACCAGCCCGTTCCACTATTTCACCTCTTCTATCCTACGAGCACAATGTGTCCTCAGTGCTTCCAACGGCAGCACCAGTGTCCCCAGCACAGTCACTCATCCTTCAGTACGGGATGCACTCTGGCACAAGCCCCAAGACTCACTGAAAAAGGACTCTGCAAAGGGAGGAGGTGAGGGCTCTGCTCAAAGACAAGGGGAACTGAAGAGGCCACATGCAGGGTGTCACACTGCGGCCGAGAAAAGAAACACCTGAAAGCTCTGCACATCCCTTAGTGGAGGAACCAGGGACAAAAAAGGAAGCAGGGCTTAAACAAAAGGTTACATTTAAGAAGGGCTTTGTGCTGGCTTTTAGGTATGAGGTATCTGTTCCTTGCGGCCAAGGTAAACTATAGATGGGGGAAATGATACCTTTTATCTCTGAATTTGTTACTTTCTTTTTCCCTTATTTCGGTTCCCTCCTTCTGCTTTGGCATATCTGCCTTTAAATCCTTCAAGCTAATGTTGCCCATTCTCTCCATTTTGCAACATTCAGTATTTCATAACTCTGAGCAAACTTTTGCATGCAAGAATCTGGTGATTTTGTGAGTAGGTCAGCTTTTGATTTACAGGTAAAAGGAAAAAGCCTAATAGCTACAGAGAAAAGCTCAAAATACATGCCCTAAAAGGCTCAAAAACTCCATTAGAAAGAATACGAGGTTTCTTAAATGTCCTACAAGTTACAGGCTCTGTATTGAGGTATTTATTCATTTTTTAATGTTTTTGAGTGGCTACATTTTTCCTGCATAGGCTTTTGCCTAATTTCCGATTCATCCATCTGCATTTGAGAAAAGCAGATTAAAAGCAGGTAAAACACAAATTGTTTGAAGTTTCTTTCCTGTCCTACCTTCTTTTCTGTTTTTCAGTTTTGATTGCTTCAAATGCAAGATCATGTGATACTTTTACACATTCTTCCTAGTACAATGACAATAGCATGATGTAAATCACAAATAATTGATACTCTAATCAGAAACAAACAAGACAGTCATACTCCCATTTTTTTCCAGAGTGAGAATTTTTTTTTAAAATGAGAGACCTTGCAATCATAATAAATGTTCTGCTGGTTCTGCAGTGAGTGCAAATACTTGCAGGGATGTTTATTTTGCTGGAGAGTAGAGGGTATGTCCTGCCTCGGACTGAAGGACATGCTGGACTGACCCTGCCAACTTTCATTTTATGACCTTTACAGAACAGAGGCTCATGAGGTGTTGTAGTAACTAAGTTTCATCTACTGAAACTATGGAACTTTTTTTTCACATTCCCCTAGATACAAGGATAAACCAATGATATTGCTTGTTAAAGCCACTGGAATACTCTCTTTATTTGAGAAATATTAATTCTTCTTAAAAAACTTAAAACTTTACATGCAGATGAGTTTTCACAGCAGAGTTCATTAATGAGGATGCTTTTTATTTCTAAAGCAGTTACTGTCAATTGCAAAGTTTCTGAAATTACGGTTGACAACAATTTTGCATTTTTATTCCTAAGATTTTATATAACATACAGCTGAATGCTGTTTTGGCAGTCATAAAGCGCAGGTTCATGTTTCATAATCTCTTTGTAATTATTGACTATTAAAGTCATGATTATTGTATTCAAAACAAGTCTATTCATACAGGCACTGCATGCATGATTCTGCAAATTCTTTCCTTTGACACATTTTGGTCCACCTTCAGGGGCAATAGCTGCTGCTTCCAGAAGAGACACGCTCAGTTTTGCAGAAATGTCGTCACCTCCGTAATGATTCCGAGGATCAGCCCAGGAATGCCATCCTGCACCCTGGTACATCACAGCATTAATGAGTTCCACATAATAATTGCTGAGTCTTCAGGCTAAAAGCTACTTATTGCTTTTCTTTCAGCTCATTCCCTTCTTATGCCTGGATCCACGTTTGTGCAGAACAGCATCATTCATGTCTGGAGCTCATTCCCCTCTGTTTTACTGCCTACCTCAATAGCACCTGGGTCATTCTTGGTGCCAGGCAAACAAGAGGTAATAATGCATCCCATTCTGGTACAACACACCATCCATTCCCCTCATCCCAGATGCAATGATCTGTCCCTGAACAGTTGAATTCATGTGGTTTTGGTTAGATAAACTCTATCAAAGACAGCCAATTAGTTCAAGATCTATTTGTGGGAAGAATGCTTTTAATCACAGCTTTTAGAAGCCTAAATGATGGTGTTAAATAATAGACAGAGACAAAGCAATATTGATTGCCCAGGCTGATGTGAAAAAACATTAATCCATTTGAGAATCTGAAGGTCATTTTATATTGTTATATATTCTACTATGTCACTTTATCTTTTTCAAAATATTTAGATGTGACCACTTTGATATTTATTACAAAAATAATAAAAGACCTGAAAGAACCTTAAGAAGTCATTCCATTTATCCCCCAGAACTTGATACAAAGTCAACTACAACTATGCTGTCCCTGCACGAGATTTGCCTAACCTATAATTAAAATTCTGCAGTTAAGGGCATTTCACAGCCTCCACAGGTAGCCTTTTTGGTTCTTAAATATCCATTTAATTAATATTTACTTGATCTAAATCAGCTTTTCTTAAAATTAAGGTAATTATTGCCTTTTTTATAGCCTTTTGATTCTTAGAAACTATGAAAACTTCTTCCTCCAGCCTCTCTTTTCTGTGCTAAACAAATATAATATCTTAACTCTTTCTAGTCAAGTGTTTTACAAGTCTTGAATGTATTGTGCAATGTGTTTTACATAAATGTATGTTTAGGATCAACTCTGAAATTATAAGAGTGCAATAGCGTGTTTTGAACTTGCTGAAACAGAATAATTTTTTAATATTCCGTGGAAATTTCTATTACCTAGGTATGTTGCTGCAAAAATCTGCAAATAGTTGGCATTTCTGAGTTAGTAATTTCCAAAGAAAAACAAAGCAGCAGAAGAACATACAATCCACAGGACCTTTTCTCTACTGGCAACATTTAAAAGGCCCAAACATATCCTCAGATATAGGTTATTTAGTAAAATTAGGTATTATTTTTTGCAAACATTAAAAGTTTGACCTTGCATCAGGCAATAATTGATTCAGACTCATGTGTTGCCAAAATTGTTTGTAATAACAGTCCTAGGGCTTGGTTTCACTAGTACTAAATCAAAATAGCTCTAAAGAAAACTACCTTTTCTTCCCAACCAGACTCTTACCAAAGACACTGTTGCTTAAAAAAAGCTTTTCGATTCCCCTCAGATTCAAATTTAGTCATTTCTTTCACCAGAACAAAAACTTACCTTTGAGCAGTTTTCTTTCACAAATCTGAATTCTGACTAATAGAATTTTACCAAGAAAAAAGCCATCACTAAAAACTTCCTGTCTATTATGCCATAAACCATACATTTATATGTGACCTGCTTTCTTTGTAGATTCAAAGAGGAAAAGAGAAGAACTGGATCATTTTAGGTGAATTGGCTCAAAGTACAAAAAGTCTGGAGCACTTATTAAAAATTGTTTGTCAGCACTAGGACAGCAGCAGGGAGGTTAACAGCAGCCACTGTGTTAAGTCGAGAGCAAACATCAAATCTGTCCAGTTTCCTTTCAAGACAGACTGTGTGAACAGGAAAGAAGGAATAAGTGTCATGTTCTTTGGTTTTAGTAAAGCTTTTGACAGTTTTGCATGACATTCTCATAGGGAAGCTTCAGAAACATGGTGCAAGTGAAATTACTACGAGACAGATGTAAAATTAAGTAGATAACTGACACAGAACCAAGAGGGACTGCAGGTAACACTGACAAGCAAGATTAGAGTTTGAAATAATCTTGACAGAGGAAAAAAGACGGCAGAATTCCAAAGTGAGAAATCCAAGTTACTGCACGTGGGCAAGGGAGCTGATCCATGAGAATCCAAGTGCCTGCCCAGGTGCCCGTACTGCAGGGCAGAGGCCGGGAGCTGCTGCGAGCTCCCAGACGGAAGGGGAGCCCCTAACAGCACAAATGCTGCTTCAGGGGGCACCGCTATAAACAAACCTTCCAAACCCCAGGATTCCTCCCACCTAACCTGACATGATTAATAGTTGGCTGTCTACACTATTCACACAAACTCTCATCATTTTAAAGACTTTACAGAGATCTTATTAAAAAAATGATGAGCCCTTTCTTTACCTGCAGCAGCAGCTCCAATGGGGCAATCCTCTGTTTCTCTTCCCTAACTCTGAAGAGAGTCCTTCAGTTGCTTGGAAGTGTATCACTTGTATGAGTGACAGAAACCCTTTCAATACTTATTCATGCATGCTCATTGTTATGATCATTATCAAGTCCAGAGGAATTAAAAAATTAATCACAAAGCTAAGAAAATAAAATTTAAAAATTACTATATGTTCTTGGTCTAAGTTGGTCATAAAATCTGACCCAGTGAATTAGACCCCAGATATGAAGTAATTAAGCAAAAAAAGGATGTCCTGTTTGTCATTAGAAGAGAGCAAGGTATAAAGGAAAGCTTGTGTCTCACATCAGGTTAGAAGACAAAGGTTAAAATTCAAGCTTTTCTTGCAAACTTTATGTAGCTCCTTTGACCTATTGCGTAAAGTGAACCAATATAAGTGAAAAAACACTGAAAAATTTAGTATAGGCCAGACTTTCATATTTTTTTGTCCCTCTCATTTGCCATATTTCAGTCATCTCCCTTTTAAATGTGATCTTCTCAAGTGGGTCAGATAAGTATATATGTTGCACTCGAGTTCCTGTGGGCTGATTCAATGTGACTCTAAATCAACAAGTCTGAGTCACTGCCTATGCAATCCTTTTCAAAATCCCTTTACAGGGCCAGAAAAGTGGTACAGAAAGCTAGAAAATGGATCTCTGAACTCTGCAGGCAGTGTCTTTATTCTCCCCTTCTTCTGGGGCAGCAAGGGGCATCCCTTCTTTGGTGTGCTCAGGAGGGAATGTGTGGGGGTCGGATGATGTTTGCCTGAAGTCACAAAAACCTGATGGGCTATGCAAGAGAAGAGCTCTGACTCAGCTTTCCTGTTTATTCTTTTCTAGGTACCTGATTTATTATAGCATGAGTTGAACTTGGCTGTCCATTAAGGCAGAGAGCAGGAACAGTTTTAGAGCTGGGGCTCAAAGAAATGTGATCCCTAAAGAAAAAAGTTAAAATGACATCTGAAGAGCGAGGTTCAGCAGGACAATCTTTCATTTCATACCTGCTGAGCAGGACTGGCCAGAATATCACTAATTGCCAACAAACACACAAACACCCTTGCCAGAGGCACTGTGGGCTGCTGGAGTAAGACGCTCGAACTGTGTGAGATTCAGTCATCTTAACACACTTTTACTTGAGTTTTTGAATAGATTTCCAAGGATCATTTGGCTCCTTGCTGAACGTTCCCAACACAGAAAAAGAAAATTTAAATATACCTTTTTTCTTTTCTTTTTAATGATCTCCAGTTTTCCCCTGCTATAGGAATGAATGGTGCATTCTGTAACACATGACTCTACCTTCTTTCTTCATGCTAAGCAATGTCTTTCTCCTTAAACACTGCTGAACACACAGTATCAGTACTCGTTATCAATGATAAGGCAGCAGGATTTAGCTCTTAGTCAAGATACTTTCAAAAAACACAGATCAAAAATCAGTCCCAGCACAGACAGTGGTTTAGTAACATCCTGTTCACAGATGCTCTGGTCTCTGGAAGTCACATAAATTATCAGGTCATATAATTTGGCTAATTATTTAAGAGTGACTTTGTTTAAAACACAAACAACGCTCAGCAGTCCCACAGACATTTTCAGCTGCTGAAAAGGGTGCCTGTTCATGACAGTTGTCTTACTCAAGTGCATTTGAATGAAGACCTCAGACAGTAAAAAAAAAAAAATTAAAAAAAACTATACAGAATTATTTCCTTCGGGAAATTCTGGAGTTTTAATGTTTGCTGATGCTATACCTTTAATCGAATAGAATTTGGTCATAGAAAAGATGAAAAATTTTGTAAGCTGTGTTGACATTTTGCAGTTGGTGGGAAAGATACTTCAATAAAATCGGATTCGAGCACTGGAAATCAATAAAGGATGTGAGCAGAATGAGAATTCTACATTGCAGAGAAGTACCTCTGATTCCTATTGAAAATGGAAGAGGGATCATTATTCTGAGCATGATACTGTTATACTGCAACTTCATCCACCATGGTCTCCTCAAGGTGGCCTTTGACTTGCTTTGAATTTGTGCAGGTAAAAGATTTCCCTGCAAGGACCAAATGAATGTCACAGAAGACCTCACAAGTGGAGAGTGGAAACATTTTGTAGGTACGAACAGAATAGTGAGAGAAAGTAGAAGTAGCTTCAAAAAAAACCGTTCCAGTACTTAATACAAAAGCACAGAACACATTTCTCAAAGCAAGAAAAGATTTTTTATGCCGTGACAGTCTTGCTGTCTCAGTAGGGCAGCTGGACATAGTCACAATACCAGGGCAAAAGCACCCCCTCAAGCCTTCTGTACCCTAATAAAGTTTCGTGGTGTCTGGCATAGAGAGTCACACATACCTGGTTACAATGGAGGAAGCGTGACAATCTCACAGCTCCTAACATAATTCCTACCGATGAACCTGCGTGCAGCATCCAGAGCAAAAACCTCTGCTCCTCCCCTTGCTGGAGCAGGGCAGGGTGCAGCAAGGGCAACAGTTGTTACTACTGGAATAAAAGTAGAAGAGCAAAAAAATGAAAGGTATATTCTAGTAAAACAATAATTGGAGTAGAAATAATACAAATAACTCTCCTAATGGACTATGCAAGAAGGAACAGTTTTCCTTGGTACTTTATATTTCTGATATGATATATGTGAGGTTTCCAAAAGGATCTTCTTCCTTTTGCACTCCTTTCAAAGCTGGACTATATTTGAGGTGTCATAGTTTTTTTCAGTGAGCATTTAAATTCTAGTAACAGAACAAAGTTTCATCTCTTTGGGAAAAGTAAATAAAATTCTCAACAATACATCAAATCCTGAGTTTGTAAGTATGGATAAACTAAAATATGGACCCAAATACTGACACAATCTTCCTTTATTTCAAGCATGCAGCAACTTGCATGTGAACCATGCTATTTCACTTTTAGCCAAACAAAAGGCTTCCCAGTGATATTCAATTGCCATTTAATGCACTGAACAATCAAAGACCAAACAGTGCTATCATGCACTGAAAGTGTGAAAAAGTAAGAACACATCCAAAGAACAGCAAAAAAGATCTGCTGTAAACTATCTTTTTTTTCACTAAGCTTTTGAAGAGCCTTTCCATTTTTAAATGGCTTCCACAAGTGAAATGCAACCTTTGACCTTTATGTGTTTGCTGCCTGTGTTTCAAGGCACAAACACAAAGTATCATTAAAAACATCAACACCAAGCTCATTTTCAGCAAAGCCCACATCTGTTTCTGTGAGCAAGCTTCAGCCACCAACCCTTTGGGCCTCTCCAAAACTGTCTCACCTTCTCAGCAGATCACTACTGATTATTCCCTAATTCCACTAAACCCTTAGGAGTTTATTAACTCACTGGCAGGTTGAATGCCTCTTTTCACAACAGAAACCCCCAAAACTGCCTGTTATATGAATTCCTATTTTTCCTGTGAAGTTTAAAGTGTCAGTCATACTCAGTCAGCTATAGAACACCAGTGCACGTGATCAGGTCTGACAGAGCCATGCCAGTGACTTTGGACATAATGGTCTCGAGCATAAGAGATTCTCAACCCCAGGCTCATACACCAAGCAGCAGTTAAATGGTGTTTGTTGTAAATATAGTAGTATATAATATTCTTCCTATGACTAACAAGGGGTTTAAAATGTAAGAAAGGTTATTCAGTTTTCATTGCAGTGGAATCCAGCCAGTACCAAAATAACTGTATTAAACCTTCCTTGCTGAAACTTCACTCTCTTTAAAACAGTCTCACATAGAACCTCTGAAAACAAACCATTGAAGCATGAGCCATGACCCAGCACCACGCACTCTCCTCCACTTCTATTATATTTCCAGCTTACATCAAGGAGAAGGCTGTAAGCTTGATACCAGTCATTTATAAAATACACACCACTTGGTAATACTTGACTGAGTCAGGTTCTTCTGACAGTAATTTTTGTACAGGTTCACATAGACCTTACTAACTAAAGCAGTTGTTCTGGATTTCTAGAGGTTCAGTTGAGAGCTAAATTTGTCCAAAGTCTCAGCAGGACTCTTGGCAGAATTGCGCCCTTTTTACTAGATATAGGATCAAGAACAAATGTGTTAGAACATAACCCTGTAGATGGAAAACCTCCCCTTCAAAATTGAGCAAATATTGTATTATTTGCCCTATATCCACTATAAATCACGGATCCTTCAGGTCTCTTCGAAAAGATTGGAGAGATTCAAATCTGCTAACAGTTCATCAGATACCATTCTTACCATATTGTTGTTCTCAAAGGACCTGTCAAATGATTCTTAGAGAATATTTTCTGAAGCCAAATTTACCTCAGGGATTATAGTTTTCTGTCAACACATTATATAATTTGTTTTCAGAACTGTTCTATTCAAGGGCAGAATCAGAGCATATGCTGTAGCATACCTCCCCCATGTACTGCTCTACTGCTCCTTCCAGTTGGTGGCTTTCACAGAAATTAATTTAGCAAGTATATAGTAAAAATCTGGACAAAATAAGATTTTACTGGATTATGGCCAAGTATCTAGATTTAGCACTGCTTTATCCCTATTCAGTAACTAACACACACTTGGCAATCAATCTGATACCTTCTCCTGTCTAAAATTTATGAAGGCCAAACCTTTAAAATCTTTTGGATATGAAATATCTGAGATCTGCCTGATTTCTGCCCCAAACACATTTCTCAGTATTACAGTTACTACAATCAATCTGGTAGTTTACCTGAAAGGAAGAAAACACCCTTTATAACGGTAATGTTTTTCCTTACATTCTAGTAAATCAGTAGGCAAATTTTACATTGAAAATGAACACATCTTGAAACTTAGATACCTACACCTGAAAATATGGTGGGTTTTTAGTTTGTTCATTTTCTTTAAACCCTGTCCTTACAAGGCAAATGTCTCAAAAGATCAGCCCCATCTCAGATGTTAATTTAGTCACATTTTCTTTAATAGGTCAGCTAGTCATTCAATAGCTCCAACCCAAGAAATTAAAAGCTGAAATGCTATCATATTATGGTTTCCCCTTACTACTGCCTCTCTGGATTCTCTCCTTTCACCACTCCTTCACATTCTCAATTCTATTTGTCTCCAAATGTCTGTGGTGGTTCCACAAAGCTCTTTTTGTCTTCAGCCCTTACTCCTGCTGGTTTGATCACAAGTCCTAGTTTAGTTATTCTCTTGATACTGACAGTCCAAAGCCATGGATATAAGGGGTCAATAGTAGTACAAAAGACAAGCTCAAATCTTAATCACCAAAGTCTCAATCAAGTTCTAGCTGTCACATGAAGCTCCATGGGAAATTCAAACTGAGAAAGTACAACAAGAAAAACAAACAATGCAGACATGCATAAGAATTGGGGAAACAACAACAAAATCTATGAAAATTAAGTTCCCATATTGTAACAAGTTATGACATAGTGTAACTTAATACATGGCATATTTCTGTTTTCTTAAATTTCTCTTTTGTTATGTCTTCGCTGCATATCCCTGTAAAGTCAAGATATAGAAAACTATTTCAGCAAGTTTAATAAAGTTCTGGTGGGACTCACTATCCTTTAGCCAAGAGCCGCCCCCCTTCTAGACTCACTGCATTCTCCATGCAGCTTTGGACAGAGTTTGGTCCTCAGCTCTAGTTACCCTGACACCCTTTTCTTCAGGCTTTCATCCAACTCACACAGTCAGAATTCTTCTGTGAAAGTAATTCCATGTCTGGCACTGTACCCATTGCTCTTTGCACAGTAACATCTCTCTATATATTTAGAAATGTATTTGAAAACAGCATATCTGGCAAAGTCTTATAATTAATTTAGTGCTTGAACTCTATTAAGTGTCACATGTGATATCATTATACAATTATATAACGCAGCAAGTTCTAACTTCCAGTCTTGGGCAGGTCTCTTAGTTCAACAGAAACCTTGGTGTACGTCATGGTGTGTCCGGATAAACTTATTCTCAGCTATCTGCTTCCATTCCTCCCTCTCAGTTTCCATAATAAATACACAGATAAAATATAAAGATACAACCCTCTAATCTCAATCCCACCTATCAGACTACAACAACTTGGCTTCCTAAACAGTCAGTTACCGGCTTGGAATGTCGATGTATCATTTGAAGAACATGCCAAAACTTTCAGAGCAGTAGTGGAGGCATTTGCTGGCACATCATTTCTTTAGTCTAAACTCTATTTCTTCTTTGAGAAGACTCTTCCATATCATGATCCCACTAGGTGTCCCAGGTCATCAGGGCCACAGCCTGGGTCCTTTCACATGGGAACGGACTGACACAGGCCCCTGCTGCACACAGGGAGGCCAGGGGCTGCCAAAGGCCTTCAGTAATTTTAAAAACCTCACCCATTGCATTCCATCACTCTTATGCACTTCTCTCCGTGTCATATCTTTGTGCAAAATTAAAGTCATTGCAATCAGATGCCTTGCATAGTTAAGCTATGAACCATAGAAATCACTTATGGTATTTCCAGTAATACTTTGGGTCTCGAAAATGATCATTACTGAAGTTGTTACCTGCCTATGGCACTCCTTAGAAGCTGCTTCTTTTGCAAGCTTATTATTAAAATGATGTCACCAGTTTCTTACTCTGTCTTACTCTGCAACAAGTTTATTATCTCATTATAACTTTCTACAGCTGGCTTCAGAGCCAATGTTTCTGTCAGAAAATGCACTGACAGAAAGAGTGTCATGGTTAGTCAAAAAAAAAAAATCTTTTTTCAGTGTTTCTTCAGAAATGAGATCACTTTATATCTTATTCATTCTGGCTCCACACTGAGGAAGCCTTGAGAAAGTAATTGTAAACATTATTCACGTAAAGATACTTGGCTATCTATTTCAGGGATTCTTCTGCTTTAGAGAAGGGGGGGATTTAGGGGTTATTTTGTTTTGGAGAGGTTTATGTCTGGTTTTTACTTTTTAGGCTAATACTCTTTGACGCTGCATTTCATACTTAAACGTTTCACCTCATGACAGTAATAGGAAAACATGACCAGTCACAACTGAGTGAATGCACCTTGAACTACCTCTTTGTAGTTTGGGCCTGTCACAAGCGCTGGTTTCTAACGTGGCAGTGAGCATGAAGACTCCTTTCCACTCTAACCTGAAATTTGTTTTGTGCATGCCTTAGTCCCGCTATAACAACTTGTTTATAAACCACTGAGCATTTGTGATTACTGGGATTTCATTTTGGTTTTTCTGTGAAGCAGTCCTTCCTTTGAGATAACAGGATGCTCAAAAAGAAGTTAATTCTCTGCAGCTCAGTAGGTGAAGCAGAGAGCTCTTCTCTCTCTGTTCTGCTTTACCTTTGCATTTTGAACCACACAGTGTGAAGCAGATTTAATTACCAGCTTACATGTCTTCTTCTTGGATTTCTTTTACAGAAGGAGAAAGGTTGGAGGACAGCTGCCCTTGCAAATCCACAAGGAAAAATAAAGGCAATCTTTTTGGAAACTAAAGTGTAGTTACTCTTAACATTTTTGTTTTCTTTTTTCCCCTTAAAAACATACAAAATTTATTTGCCATAGTATGAAAAAAACACCTTCACTCATGTCATACATACCATGTATTTTACTCCCTTAGCCAGTAAAAAAATAAATAAATCAGCCATGCTGTAAATTTTAGGAAGGAAAACCAGAAAGAAGTCTAAAAGAATTTTGAAAATATTATGTTCATAGAGATAGTTACCACATTCGTCTTCAGATCCTCAACCCACCAAAGCTCCTATTGGTTTAGCACACACATAGCTTGATTCCATCATTTATGCACCCATATTACCATTTCTTACTAATTCTTTACTCCCCAGTTTCGTGTGTCTGTCATGGTTAGATGCTGCTAATGAAACCCAAACCTGAACATGTATAAGGCACTATTTACGCTGTTACATTCCCTTAGGGGTAATTCCGATCAGAATGAATTAAAGAATAATGGTTTGCATTATTACAATATTTTTGCACAAAAAGGGAAAAGCAGAACACAACAAAACGTGCCAACTCTTTAATGCCAAATTCTAACATGAAAACATTTTGCACTGATCTGTTGTTCTGCATTTTCCAGTTCTTCTGCTGTGACCACTAATACTAGTTAGAGTTCCAGTCATACTGCTAAGTTTCCCTCACTTTCACATTTTTCTTATCCTTCTACTTCTAGGATAATTTGTAGTGCTTGATGTGGGGGTTTTCTTTCTTTTTTTTTTCCCCCCCTCTGGATTTATGGGCAAGAGCAAAATCCTTTACAGACCCATCCTTTTTTAGTTTTTCATATTCTGACTTAGAGAGACCCCACCTGAGTCTTATTTTGTAGTTTGAGGTGAACAGAAGTTAATTCATTTCTTGTTTTTTAAATTTAATCATTAAATCCATTTACACTACAAGTGTTCCATCATTTAAGACTTTTTTAAAAATAGCTCTTTATTTTTTGCCAGTTTTCTCACATCTCTTACTCTGCTTATCTTTGCATATTCAAATCTGCAGAGTCATGTATTGGTTATTGCCATACCCATCAATCACAGAATTCACAGGGCCCCTGGGAGTGTTAGTTATTTATTCCACACAAATTTGTTTCCAGGTCTTACTGAGAATTATTATCAATAGTGCTGGGAGATTCAAGGCGATTCTATGGAAGTGGCATAAACATGATATGCCAAAAATGGGGCTGGGTTTATAAACATTCTGAGGCTGACTTGTACGCATTTCACAGTCTGAAGAATTTATAATTTTCAATTTTCTTCTGCCAACATGAATTTTCAATGGTGGGGTTATACCTTTGAACCAAAAAAGCAGTGGACCGTTTACTTTCAGAAGAATACAAAACATCCAGAAGAGTCAGCATGAAAGGTGTGAGGGTGGTTGGGCACTAGAACAAGCTCCTCTGGGAAGTGGCCGTGTTCCCAAGCCTGTTGGTGCCCAGTAAGCGTTTAGACAATACTCTCAGCTGCGTCGTTCAACAGCTGCCCTGTGTGGGCTCCGTGATCCTCACGGGTCCCTTACAGCTGAGGATATTCTCTGATTCTGTGAGCAGACCACTGCTGCTTTGAGCTTTCTATGCAAATAAAGTCACATAAGCACAGAGTCCAACTCTTGATGACTCATCAGATTACACAAACCAGACAAGGTCAGAATGCAAAAAAACCCAAAAAACCACAAACCCACCAACAGAGAAAGTGTTCAAGAAACACCCCGAACAAATCATGAAACCACACCCAAGTGGAAATTACTAGTTGGGGGATTTTCCTAAATTATTAAATAGCAAACCTTTAAATAGCCTAGTTAAGCACTGTTCCTGGCAGAAGTACCTCAGCGTGTGCAAAAGATGTAATCCTAAGTGCCTACCAACATATGGTGATGTTTTTGTTGGGTTGTTTGGTTTTGGGTTTTTTTTAATCCTTTCTTAAGGGTTTTGTTTCCTGTTTCAAACCCAGCTCACTATTTGAAATTCGGTTTATGGATAGGAGCCCAATGATTAGGCTCAGCTGGGAAGTTTTTTGTTATGTATAAACAGCAAGACTAGACAAAAAATAGCAATGACAGAAATGTGACATATGACACAGGTTGGATCAAATTAAGAATATGACAAAAATAGCTGTATAGCTGACAAAATGCCCTGAGATAGAGGGGAAATAGGTCATCTAGACCCCTGCATAAAATTAGGCAAATCCAAGAGCAGCCTAGGGATAAGCAGGAAAGAGAAGAGAGAAACTAACTGATTTCATTAGACACTCTCTTTTCATCTCTAATATATTTAATTCAGAATTTTCCAAAGAAACAAATTCTGAAAATGGGTTTCCTGTTGCCAATCAGTTACAGTTATTTTATTATATTTAAATAAACTATTTGGAGTGAAGCCAATTAGAATAGGATCGGATTCCTGGAGCTGCAAATTTACAATACTGTATTTCTTCAATGCCAAATTTTGAGATTCATGACTTTAGCTCAGGAGGAAAAGAAAAACCAAAAACAACACCCTCAGAATTAGTATTTTGAAGGCAAAGAAAGCCTTCTTAAATGTAAAAGTGTTAGTTTTAACAAACTTCTTAAGCTCCTTGAAATTTCTTTTATGACATTCTCTTGAGACCTGTGGACAGAAGCCAAAAAATGCCCTATAGAATTAAAGAAAGGAATTAGGAATGACTTGAAACAGTTCAAATTCTATTCCAGACTCAGGGAAGGAATTTGTGAATGTATATGCATGTGGTGGAGATTTAATAGGGGTATTTGCTTATGTGTGTATACAGCTGAAGAACCTTGAAAAAGTTCCTGAAAAATCTTTACCATGTTAGAGAAAGTAAAAAAAAAAAAAATAAAGAACATGCTGCATTTGGCACACCTCAGTCTTTTTGAATGCAATTGCTCATCATCTTTCTAAGGCATGGTTTTCAGTAAAGGAAAAGCAATCCTTAATAGTAACTACTTGCAACTTTCTGGAAGCTCCAGCTTAGAGGTTCTCTGGGAGCTATGTGATACTGCCAGAAATTCTAACAGTCTGGCAAGAAAACCTAATTAGTAGAGCAGTATTGCAGTAGATCATAGTGCTATAGTTTGATTTGGCCAACAACATAGTTTATGAAGGGAAGAATTCTAAATCAATCTGGATAGGACTAAGCAACAACTTTTTGTTTAGATTTCAAAAGGGTAGGTGTAAAAATATAAATCTTGTGATACGTACTCTTGAATGGCAATATCCTATAGTAAAAGCTTAGAATATCCATAGAATTTTACGTGGAAAAAATTATTAATAGCGTGGTCTACATCTAATGTTCACCAAGGTTTTAAAATCATTGCTTTAGAGATTATTTTAAAAACAGATTATGTGGTCTATGCCTTGTAACAGTTTCTACATAATGTCCTTGTTCTGCAGGGAATTTCATTAGCATGTGCCCTGATCTTGTCCTCCAAACCCTCATTGCTTTAGACAAGCATGGATTTAATTGAGAGAAAGCCAAGCTGTGACTGTGGCTCAGGTGTGAAGGCTGTTTCCCTCAGCAAATTAAATCCAATGTAATGACTGAGCTTTCTTTTCCTCACTGTCCGTTTATGAGAGATTTAATACTGCATATTAATTATTTTGTTGGGCTACCTTACGATGATGTTGTTTTCCCATCATTTTGTGGGAGATTGATGCACAGATCAAATTGACTGTTTAATGCACTGTGAGGATGATTAACACCTTGAGGATGGATCACAAGGTTATTGCAAGTCACCAATTTTCATGTGACTTCTACTTTAAACCGTGGCAAAAAATGGTAGTGTCTGCTGACCCCGTGCTGGGCTTGGCTGAGCCCGACAGGCCTTGCACCAAAGGGCTCTGCAGAAAGGCCTAACAACGTCTCCTGTGCCAGTGGGGAGCTCCCGAAGTGCCATCAACTCCTATGCTCACATCCAACAACTCATCCCTATTTGTCATCAGTATGGAAGAAAACATTCAGGGAGCACTCAGTCTACGGTACACAATCACAGAATAAACCAAACAGGTACAAGCCATTTTCCCCCCTCTGAAACACTGAGAAAGGATGCAGACCCTTGGAGATATTCCCCCAGGAGAAAGAATGTGGGAAGCCTGAAAAACAGGGGAACACTTCCTGTATGGAAAGTGTGTCAGCAGCATAGAATCTGAACTGGGCCTGATCTACCCAAGATATGCTTTACGGCCACTAAATTTAAATGAAAGAGCTAAATATCTCTAATACACCATAAGATGAGTATATTCCATGCTTACACACATACACCAAATTCATGAATCTAAAAGATAGAGCACTATTTGTCACTTCCAGTCACAGGGAGGGAAGCAATATAACCTCTCTGCTGGGAATGGCAGGCAATAGCTATACCTGCATGCAAATCCTGTTTATCACTATTGCCATCCACTTTATGGGCACATAAATTTCCTTTCATAATACTTTTTCATCAAAGATCAATAAGCAGCCAGTAGCAAATCACCTAAAAAGAATGAATTTATATAATTGACTTGCTGTACTACATTCAGGAAATCAGTCTAAAGTTTCCTATACAGCATGCAAAGTCTCAGTTTTAAGGAATTTAGTAAATTACAGGAATTTAAGGAAGATCAGCTGTAGTAAATCTACTGAACCTTTTATCCTGAGGATTGAACCTAACACATTATTTGTATTTTAAGATCTTCAGTCCATGGATCATATTGTTAAGCATGTTAGAGGTGAGCAGATAGAGCCAGCTATTGATAAAATAATTATAAATAAAATGGATTTATAATGCCATAAAATTATACCCCAGTATACAGATTTGTAGTAAAATGGTAAGAAAAAAGGAAATTCATTAACAAGTCTATCCCCACGGAGTCATAGCATCTAGAAAATTTTGCCACCCACTGGATCATAACCTTGGAGTCCAAAAGATATAGTGTTAACTAGTGGCTGGAAAAAGCAGCTCCAGTTCTGTGCCCACTTAGCATCAGCCATTAACAAACAGCCAGCTGTGTCAGAAATACTGCTACGTGTTTCATGCCCTTTGTGAAGAAGAATAGTCCTATAAAAAGAGGTGGGACTAAAAAGCACTAAGATCCACAGAGAATGGGACTGGCAACTTGAAAAAGCCCCAGGCTGAGCTACTCCAAGCCAGGCCCTCATAAAACTGCTGTGACCTGAGCTGCTCAGAGAATAACCTGCACTGGGCACAGATGTGCTGTTAAACATGGAGGCTCAGATGTACCCAGACAGTTTTAGTGCAAGTCTTCAAGTTCTTTCGTTTGTATGGTCAATTTAAACTGAAACTTAAATTTAAAAGTTTACGTATTTCTGCTCCAGAAACCTGTAGTAAAATAGAAGTCTTCCAATGGAAACAGAAAGAAGCTGAGGAGGAAGTTAAGGGATCCAGAATATCAAATAAGATAACGTGTCTTCTCTTCCAAGACAACACTAAGAAATAAATATAAACTCTATAGTCTTGAGTGCCTGAAATGGTAACAAATCTGATCACAACCAGAAAGATTTTTAACAAACTCAGGTGTGCATTTCCTATTTTCTACATGCATTCTGTATTTGCCATTCTGTAATTCAGTCCTTCAGAAACAGGGAAAAAAATACCTTTTTTTCCTCCCAAAGAAAAAAATAGAAGTCTTTTGGTACTTGATTTGCCCCATTTTCCTCAGTTCCAAAAAAGGTGTTTTTACCCATCAAATGACACATTCCTAAGAAGCTTAGCAAGAGCTACAGCCCTGACTGACCTCAGTGAATGAAATCCTCAATGAATAGACCTGTTCTTAAAAAAAAAAAATGAAAACCAACCAAACCACAAAAAAAATTCAGCACCCTGACAAAACAACAATAAAAACCCCAACAAGCTAACAAACACACACACAGAAACTAAGACTCCACTGGCCATGGGGCAGCAGCAGCCTATTAGTCTAGCATTCCTCCATAAAAACTGACTTTAATTCCTCTGCTAATAGAAGTGGCTCAGCACACGGCTTTCTAAAGGAAAGAGGCCAATTTGTTTTAGCTAAAAATGTACCTTTATGCTTCTGGCAAACTTGGAATGAGGTTCTTATAAGACCACAGTACTCTTGCACATTACAGAAGAGCGCTCCTTCTCTCAGGTTAATCCCCTAAACTATGCAAAAGGCTGTTCATAGTCCTACTAACAAGAACAGCACAGAAGTTGGCTCAAGTGACCTTAACCTTGCACCTCCATTATTCAGAATTCTCTAGTTTCATTGACATTCAGCCTTGATAGTGCATTGGACTGCATTTTAAATTTTGTGAGAATACTGCAGGGCTTTATAAATATATTTATAAACATAAAAATACACAAAAATTACACACTATATCTACAAAATTGTATACAATGTTCTTTTAATGCTCTACATCTTTAAATTACTACTGTGTTCTCAAACTTCTTAGTACTTTAACAAGGTATTCTGGATGGGAATGATAGAAATTGCAAAACAAGAGATCAGATAGTTCTTCTTTGAGATTTCCTGAAAAGCCCCAAATGACTGAAATGAAGGACAGCAGAAGAAACTAAAGACAAGGAAAGCAAGAAAGCCTGTTGAATCAATAATAGACTGTTTCACTCAGAAGTACTCTGAAGAGACTGCTCTTGGGTCATGAGCCTGGGCAGGTTTCTGAACACCCTACTCTTCGGAGAATTTAGCCTTTTGGCTTTCCCTCTTCTGTGTAAAAGTTATCTCCCTGCCAAGACTGTAAGATGGTATCTCAATCAATATCTGCTTTAAATATTTCTGGCAGGCACTCTGCTCTGGTTGACAACAATCTATTTTTTTTTTTGTTCTAATTTTTTCCATAATTTTCTTGCTATTGAATGTTTCATAGGCAAAAAATATTTATGGAAGGTTGGTATTCTGGTATGAGGCTCTTTTTAAAAAAACTTTTGGAAAACATTTTAATAGCATCTAGGAATTACTTAGGAACAACTTATTTTTCTTATCGGTAAGAAGTTCCTTTTCAAATGCAACTTTTATTTACGTATAAAATGTAGTAAACTGTTTTACTATAAGTGTAAATATAATCCTTTTGGGAAATAAAAGAGCTATTTTTACTAACAGACCAGACAGATATCAGTCCTTATTCAGTCTGGCAAAATGTATAATTTAGGTACGTCTTAAATAGCAAAAGATCCAATTTCTTTTTTTCGCCAAAGTGGAAGAGCACCTCTGTACTTACAAAAGGTAAAGGGACATATTTAGCAACTACATGTTCCACCAAGAAGCACAGGTTTACTCTTCATCTGGAAGAGGTGGATGACAACAGAAGTTCATGTAATTCCTCCTGGATTAATTAATGGATGAGGAAGGCCAATGGTCCTTTGCTAATCCCAGGAACATAGCCAGCATCAGCATCTTATTGTTTTTATTATTTTAAGATACTCCTCTTCTTAAACACATCTTATTTTTACTCATATCTTCAGAGACCTGGAAAGCTTTAGGTCATGATTTAGTAATGCATTTAAATGGGTGAGTCCTAAGTCATTCAGCATGACTGTTTAAACATCCTTAAAATGAAACATACTTTCCTGTACCAGAAGGCTTTCCAGCATTTGTTCCTCAGTGCTCTATACAGATCAAGTTCCACTTTTGCAATATTTTCAAGTAATTGTATAGCAGGTATCAATGCAGACTAGTTTAAATTGGCATGTTCCATGGTAATAGCTAATGTGGGATGCATAAACATTTACATCTATATATATATATATATTCAATGCGTTCTCCCCTTTTTTGTCAATATTGTTTCTGTGTGCCATTTTCATGGCAGAGAACTACTGAGCTACCAGAAAACGAAGGGAACAAATAATGACTACAGGAAAAATGAGGGTAAGTGACTAAAATGGGGCTACTGTGAGCATTTGCAGGTTTAATATAGCTAGTGGCACTCCAAAAAACATTTGTCAGTATTTGAAGCTTAGCGTGCTGCCATCCTGTGCTGTCCAAGGAAAGCAAGCTGCTCCAGGGACTCTGGGACCAGCCATTTATTTTAGGCCACAGTTAACCACTTTCTCCAAAAACACCCTTTCTACAGAGTTATAGCCTTGGTTTAAAACTTCAGTCACAAAAGTATCTGAGTACAAGTCACATTTACATCTTTCAGTTGGAACCAAAGCAGGATGGTTTCAAACAATGCTACTAAACCCGAAGCCACACAGGACTCAGGGTTTGCTGGTTTACTGCATTTCATTACCCCTGAAAATTAAGCTTTTTCACCCTATTTTGGTATCTGTAGAAACAGCCCAGATGCACAGACAGGTGGGATTTCTCATCCTGTATTATAAGCCTGACTTTATCATCCTTTTTAACTGGTGCTCTCAATTAGAGCTTATGCTCAAACTCATAAGTTTATACAACCTCAGGGATGCTGGTTAAAAATAAGTGTCTCTACCAAAGATTTTGGTAGACAGATATTGTGCCAGTGGCTCCAGAATCATCCTCTCATTTCAGCTGGTGAGTGAAATGAGTGACTACTTCACCATATTGACAAAAAGAAAAAAAAATAAAAGTTCCTTAGAACATAGGTTTAGATTCACTGCTCAGTCACTGATCCCTCTTCTTAGGTTCAGAATCACAATTATCCTGCAGGCTCTCCATCGCAGAGGAGAGGCCAACATCTCCACCAGGAAAGGACAGTGCTGATACAGAAGCAGATGGTTCCTGTTTCACCAAGAGAGACGTGATTCAGCACCTGTCCCTGGGCAGAAGAAACTCATTTGGCAGAGGGCTGCAGCAGAGCCTTGAACAGGCTTGTAAAGGCACCCTCCCGTCAGAGAGCAGCTCCTCTGCAATGCAGCTGATCTCCAAGGGTGCAAACTGGTGCCAGATTGCCTAAGGCCAGATTCATAGCTAAGATTCAGTGTGCATTTGTTTGATTTATTTTGTTTTCCATTACATTCTTGCTGCTCTTTTTTTCCAGACAGCAGCCTATGCTTTTAATAGGATATGCCTTGTTAAATGCTGTTTAACACTCTGAATGTACCCATAGGATCTATTTTTGCCTATTTTAAAGTGCTGCTATAAAGCTCCTAAATCCATATCTTGAATATTAAAAAAAAAAAAATTAAAAATGCTTTCTTTACTTAATGGATTACAGGTTAAGTAGGTGGTCCAGGTTCCTGAAATAACTACAGAGAAATAGTGAATTTACATTTATGAACATTTTCTGCAAGTCAGCTGTTATATCTATGCAGTCATGACTCCAACATGGAAGTGCTTTAAAGAAAGATAGAAGTACAAGAGTCCTCATGGTGCTGGAATACTTGAGGAACGCAGGGCTGGAATTAGAGGAACTTTAAGGTCCCTTTAAGACCATTTCACAAGGTGCCGGGTACCCATGAGGATGCTGTACAGAATGGCCCACATAGATGTGACAAGGATTGATATCTACACACAATGTTGTTGCCCACTAAATCACTGTGGAGGTACAGCCTATCTAGCACTGGAGGATATCTATAGTTCTTGTCCAGTTCACTGGAGGATGTGTCTCCTATGCAAAAGCCCTTTGTTAATTTTGAGTATATGAGAAATACTGAGTGTTGCTGCAGGTGTTCGCAGAACTCATTCCTCAAATCTGCTCCCCAGGAAAGGAAGGACTGCAGATGTAATTCCCTCCCCCCGCCTCCTTGCTTACCAACGGAGAAAGCAAATCAGGGCACACTTGTCTCAAGCATTTGTCAGTGTTAGCTGAAGTTCTTAAGTTGAAACTCAATTTGTTTCAAGATTTTTATGTAGTAACAACAATGGCCATTTTATTGTTAATCACCTAAAATATTAAAGGCTATAAGTCAAACAAAACACACTCTAAAATTATCACAAATGTTTTTCCAAGCTAATTATAACCACTTTGGGGAAAAATAAAGATGACATTTCCATGATGGTGTTCTTTGAAAAGATACCTGGAATTACTGTAAAAAGAATGATAAAGTATTGTAGTAATATTTTTACATCAGATGTCAAAATCACATGTAAAAACAGCAGCAGGGAAAACTTATGTTGTGCATTTGAAATCAAACACTGCAACAAGCACAGAAGGCCTTGGAATTAGATCCTCCCATTTCAAGGCTGACTGTGAGTGAAATCATTGGTTTGTTTCTTGCCTGTCAGAAGCACTTTTGTTTCTGTTTTGAATGTATTTTGGTTTCCTTCACTTCTTGTTTTCTCTGTCCACAATGTCCATGTGGACTTATTGCCTAGTCTGTGCTAGGTCAGTAAAAGCCTGGATCCACACTGTACTCCAGGAGTTTCACTGCTTTCTGCAATGCCTCGGTGTCATGTCAATATTAATCCCATCATAGGACGTGAAACACCAAATCCAAACTTCTATTTTTACTTTTTATTCATCATATTTAACTACCTGAAAATTAAGATAAAGTCTCTCCCTCTCCTTCTACTAAAATTTGGGATTCTTGTAAATACTACCTATTAATAATAGCCTATTAAAAACAAAACAAAACCAAACCTTTCAAATAGCCTATTAAAAAAACCCAAAACAAAACCAACCTTTTCAAAGTCATCTATGTAGAAAGATTAGTCCAAGACATAGAAATGGAGAAGATGCAGGCAAGATCATAAAAGGGATTTCCTGGCAGAGATCATTTTTCAATCACTTAAACAAAACTGACGCATCCAAACATCAGAAGTTACTTTTTAAATGTAAAGGTCATAACCAACATCTGTCTCTCATATTCCCATGTATAAAATAGAGTTAATGACACTGTTTGGTGTTTGCAAAGGGTCTGAGATTCTGAGAGAAAAAGCTCTTTTTAGGTGCCAGTCAGGCCCAGGTGTGCTGCAAAGTAACCAAAGCACCCACAATTTACTGCACATTCCTGTTTAAAGAGAGAGGTGGAACCATAACCTCATTCCACAACAGTCTTCCCTCTTCAACAAGGAACTGCAGAAGTGGGGAGCAATGCGATTTCTGTTCTCAACAACAAAAACCATCCATGAAAGAGAAGGGACTACACGTAACTTCTGTGCAACATAGGCTGTCCATGGCATGTCCAGAAGTTAAGAGATGAGTGTTATACAGGGATACAGGTTATGAGTGAAAGGGTTCTTTGACTTTCACGGATGTCACTGGTTAAGTTGTGTGACCTAGTCTTTGAATCCTGGGCATGAAGAGAAATGAATAGTTATTTGTCAGACAGAAATTGTTCTCTCAATACTACCTCTGTTTGTCCAGCTATTAAAAGGTTCACCATAGGACAAGTTTAGGATGGTGCCACTATGTTAATAAATATCCACAGACTAAAAAAGTGATCATTTTAATGTGTGTCTCTGTAGTAAGGATGATATTCCCAATTAGGATAAATCCAGAGAGATTAAAGCTGTGCCATAAGGGAATGTGACTCCCCGTGTTTATCTTACTGCAAATCAGAGACAGCGTAGCACAAGTTCTGCTGGATTACTGTACTGGTTGTATTCTGGCAAATTATTCAACTATGCAAGAGAAACTAAGAAGAAATGCACACCACATGGGGTATGTGACAGAGTATACTCAAACTGTTTATCAATTTTAGCAGAACCACAATTTATAACAATGGGTGAAGTGTATCATTAATAATAACCACAGTTCCACATATGGATTGAATTCTTTCAGCCAGAAGATCACAGTGTTTTACTGTCTGTATTCATGGCACAAATCCACTGTCTGAATAAGTGGGCTTCCATTCTGGAAAACACTGAAAAAGTAATTGGTTGCAAGGCTCATGCTTGTTCTCAGTTGTACCAATTGCTTGTGTGCATGACATCAACTAAGCTGTTAGCTTCTCTGCATTCACCTGAGCACAGGCTTGTGCTCTTAAGAACTCCTTACAACATCCCAGAATTTTCGAGCTGTTGCAAAGCAAGTAATAAACTAAGTTAAAAATAATAAAACAGGTAAAGGCAGACTACAGTCTGCCACAGAGAACCCCTAGGGCCTGTGATGACCTCCTGACATCTTGAAACTGAGAGTTTGGAGCAGAGCTCTTTTATCAACATCACCATGAAGTAAAGCAAAAAAATGGGGAAAAGAGGAAAAAAAAAAATTTAAAATTCTCTTAAATGTAATCTACTCTTAATTGTTTCTTAAACTTACTTCTCTGAAGTTAGACAAAGTGAAAGGTGTAGAACAACCAGTGTCTTAGTAAAGGCTGCTCCACTGACAGGGAGCAAAGTTTCTCCCAGCATTTAATCAAGTGAAGTGTAATTTGCTGTGAAAAAGATACATGCTTCTAACAAAACAGAATAATGAAAACTGTGCCAAAGAGATTTGTAATAATAGTACATTTAAAAATTAATAATAATTATTAGTCCCCCAAATATATTTATGCTTATGACAGAGTAATTACAAAATATGATAACCAGCTCTAAATGAATTCAACAAGAAACGTGAACCTGCATAGCAAGAGCTCCCTCCCAGCACTTCCAGATCAAACAGATGCAGGACCAGACTTCCATAAGAGCCCAGGGGGTTAATCTTCAAGGGCTCAGCACCCTCAGTTGTGGATGGACAGACTTTTCAATATGCCAAGGTCATATTTAGATACTTTCATGATTTCAAGTAGCAGCTGCCCCCCGTTGCCCTGGCAGTGCCACAGAGATCGGGATTCTGCACACACGCACACCACACTGAGCTCTTGGGCTGAATATGATCACTTTGTTTTGGTGCCTAAACTGGGGATAAGCCTTTGAAGGAAGTCTGGCTCACATTGTGGATAATGACTCTTCTTTTAAAATCTGGTCCATAGAGCCTTCTTTGGATTTCTGACAAGAACCTCCTTTCTCATCTAAATCCAGACAGACCAAGTGGGTGACCTGCTGTGCATAGTTACATGGAAGCCGAAAGCTTATTGCTCCATCTGAAGTGTGTACTGGACAAGAATCCTAACTATAAGTGAATACAAGTTGTAGTTTCCTCTTCAGTTTATTGTAAAATTCTCAGGTCTCCCTGTCCTTCTAGAAGGGATTATGTGGCACTACAGTAACACCCGAGCCTATACTACAGAAAAGGGAACACTGATTTGCTGTCACTGTATTGTGAGAACAGCGTATACTAATGTTCTCTCCATCAAGAAATTCACCCTTTTTGAATACACCATATAAATATAGGGATCTGTAACAAATAATAAAAATTGCTGGTTCTCAGAGAATGCTTTACTCAGTTATTTGCTGTGAAACTACAGGAAGCTCAGATAAGTCCACTGGGCAATTCACTGTGGAAAAGATGCTGAGCCCCCTGGGCACACACACGGCGCACATGTTCAGAGAGGGCAGTGAAAACCAGGTACCACTCGAAAACCTGTGAAACAGTCACCTGTTTCTGATTTTTATGGAAATACTGCTTGACCTATAGGAAAGCTAGCTTGTCAGAGCATAAAGCAAGGGGTCTATACTCCCTCACTTAGAAAGACACACCCTACCCAAGGAGTTTACAGGGTTTTTCTGTGTTTGTACAGTACCTGGCTACAACAGAGTGCAGGTCAATAACTTGTGCTCCTTGGCAATGCTGAAAAAAAGAGTACATCTCTCTGCCATGTCACACAGTATGTCATGATGTACTTTCCTCACTCCTCCACTCTTACCTCCTGAGAGTGGTAAAACCCAGAGATTAAACAGTGTTCCCTCCCACTCTCCTGTTAAGGATGCTTTAACTTTTCAACAGACTGCCCATTTCTCCTTCCTTGTTGCTCCCTGTGTAGGTGAGAAAAGGCTTTTGAAGACATGCACTCCCCAGGTTACACATCCTTCCCCTCACAGGGGAACCAGGCACCAGCTTCCTTCAAGGGCTTCTGCTGCATTTGTCCTGCTAAACAGGACAAGCAAAACCAACCCCCTTGTCCTCCAAGACAGCCGTGGGTTGAGAGCTTCAGCCCACTGAACAGGTTAAATCCAGCAGGCATAAAGACACTGGCATTAAGCCAGAGGCAGGAGTTCATGAGGAAGGAGCAGTTAGTCGTCACCTTGGTAAGGAAGCCTTGGTTCCAGAACTGCTCACCTCTGAAGATATCCCCTGCAAAGCCCCAAAGCCCTTACCTCAATATCTTGGCCCCTTTCTTCTCTCCCTTCCACATGGCCACCTCTATCACACTCTCCTGGAAAATGGGGTCAAGGCAGAGGTGGCTCCATAAACCACCCTGGAATGAAAACACTTCTGAACAGATAAGTCTTTGTGCTTCAGCAATTTCCATGGCAATGAGTTCTCCTGTCTCCTCAGGGAGCGGGAGCCCCACTCTTCCTCAGCAAAGCTCCTGGTTGAAAGCACAGCCCCATGTGCCACCTCAACATCCCAGGGCAATCTCATATCAACCTCTAACCCTCGGCCAGCTCTAGCCTTCTTCCCATACCTGCCATGCCCATTAAAATCACTAAAAACTGAAGGTGGAAAAGTGACATTTTCTTCTTTTCAGCTCAAGGGAACCACATCTTCCTGGACACAATGAGATGGACAGAAAAGGAAAGGAGAGCCAGCCCCTGGGAAAGTGGGGGCAACAGGGCAATAAGGGAGACACTGTCTCACCCAGGGTGCACACCAGAGCCCTGCCTTGGCAGCCTCAACAGATCCCAGGCTTTCCAGCAGAGATTCCTGCATGATCTGGAGAAAGATACCCTTCATCTCTTTGTTTTCAGTTCTTTTCATTAAAATAACACAGCACATCACTGTGCAGCTACAGACAGGTCAGACTCTCAGCAGTGGGGACTCAGTCAGGAACATCCAAAAGCCAGGAGTTATACGGGGCTATATTCCTTGTTTTAAGTTTCTCAATCTTCTTCCAAAAAGCCCATCATATTTTATTTGGGAAGGAGTGAGGCAGGTGTAACAGCAGGCCTGCTACACCAACAGTGATGAAAACCCAAGCTTCCCCTGCAAGTAAATCAGCCATCATCAGCATAAAAGATTATGGTTTTTTCCATCTTATTGTAATGTCTTCAAATTACCTTAACACACCAACTGGCATGACAATGTTCTAAAATTACCGTAACTGTTACTATAAAAATGTTAGAAGATATTACTCCTCTCTTTCATCTTTTTTTTTTTAGCCCAAATAAAATGGAAAGCTGAAAGCAATAATGTTAGAGAAAGGGCAAACAAACAACTAGAGACTGACAAAAAATGTTAATATCTTAAATTACTAAATCCTATTTTCATTTCTCTAAGGCTGTTAAATACATATTTCTTCTGTTTTGTGGTAAGTGCATAGGAAATTTAATCTATGTATTTGGTCTGGGAGAGCCCCTATTTGTGATACAGACAAAACCATTTCAATCTCTGTTCCAGCCATACAGAGCCATAACAAAACCTGACTTCTGTGGTGCTCTGTTACATTTATCCCAGCACAAGTGAGTCTAGATCCTGACCCTTGAATTGTTCACAGAGAACCAAATGCAGCCCTTATTACTCTTGAGAATAGACACATGTTATTAAAGTGGGTACTTGGAATAACCCAAAGTGCCTCTTCAATAATGCTGTTTGTGAAGCTGCATTGTGTTTGGTTCATAATGGGCAACTTCAACCCTGGTTCGGCACTGGGCAAGAGTTCTTAAAGAATACAACAAAGATCCATAGAGTAGTTATGCTACTGCAACAATTAAAATCACTTTGAAGAACAGAAAATGTCCAGATGGAAAAGATGAGACAGCAACAATAACAGAGTGACAGTGGTTTTGTGAAGGATACCCGAAACAGAAAGAGATCTCTACAGAACAGAAGGAATTTATGTTGACAATGCTTTTAAGAAAACCTATCAGAAATAACTCTTTGTTCTAGGACTAAAATGTTTTCCAGGACCATTACCTCTTCCAGGCTCCTCATCCCCTTCATTTTTAATTAGCTTTTTCTTAGCTGCGCTTGGTTCCATTTCCACTGTAATAGCTGTCTTTACTGCTGTCCTCATACCAGAAAGGTTAGCAGGCAATCAGTGCTCTTGGGACAGGGACTTGGATTACAAAGGCACAAAGAAGCAGATTTACAGGCTAGGCTTCTCCTGCCTTTGGGCAATAAGCTGGTCTAAGTAGTGCGGTCTAGTCAAAATGGATCAACAGACACATCTGCCCATTCCTAGATATCTGCCTAAAGGTAAAAGCAAAACCAGCTCAGAGCAGTAATGAGGCCAATACTTGAACATACATTGGTTTAAAAGCAAACATAACTCCATAGGTAGAACCCAAGTCACCAGAGCCACAAGATCAGATTTTGTTATACTTCTGTAGCACCTTTCATTTTTATAAATAATTCCTGGTTTCTACCACTGCATCTTAGACTAGAACCTAAGCTCTAGCTTATTCTCCAATAAGAATGAATAAACCTGTACTATCTCCCTTTCATTATGCTCCAAAATTGTTAAACTTCTCAAAGGGTTGATCCTGGGGATTTTGGTTTCATTTCCTCAAATTTCATGAAATATTCCATAATGCTGTAGCTTTATCTCCCCAGCTACAATTGTCCGCTCTCTCCCAAATGGATTTTTAGAATTCTTTAGCAAGAATGCTATAGTAGCTAAGATTATTCCAATATGGTAGAAACAGACTAATTAACATCCAACAGCCATTTTTGCTGTTCTCATTGCACTTGAGCAGAAACTTGATACAAATCACAGATTTTGTGCTCTCCTTTTTCACAGATCACTCAGTTCCGCTGTCCCTTCTCATAAGGAGTGTAGCAGAGGGAGCTAAGGACCACCACCTTCTTTTTACCTGTGACAAAGGGCATTACAAAGTGCATCATTCCCTAATACAGTCAGGTTCACAAGCAACTGCAGGCATTTCTCTCCAAGCTGGTGTTGCATTCACACACTGTTCTTCCATACGGTTTCCTACTATAGTTATTTGTAAACACAATAACAGACATGATCATGAAAAAAGCACACCATCTTCCAAACACTTAGATCACTAAACCACTTCCCTCTCCAGAATTACTTTGTTTATCACATATTTCCTTGCTTTCCTTAGCCCCTACTGATCAGAGGGGTTACTGAGATATGCAAAAATGACTATCAGTTTCTCAAACATTCAGTATTTTTGAATATTAACTATAGGTTCAGTTTGATTCTATTTTTATCTGAACTAGTCTGCCCATTTCTAATGGCTTGGTTATGTTCCAAAAAAAATAAAATCTCTAATTCTAGCATAGAGTTTGCAGCACGCTCTCCTCCTCATTTATAAATGTTTTAAGGTCTCAACACTACAGTTTTTTCCTCTTTTCCATGTTAGTAAGGAAAGGTGCATTTTATTTTAAGCTGCTTAATTAATACACATTTTGTAAAACATTTGGCAGTAGTAACGCCCCCAAAACAATGATCTTGCAATTATGCATCTTAAGTTGTAATGACAGAAGACCAATTCAGTTGCTGCAAAATTAACGTCAGCATCAAATGGCTGTCTCCCTGAGCCTGTTTACTTTTGTCTACTGATCTAGAATTCTTATCAAGAGCATGACCAATTATTAAGATGTATGACAACAAAGACTCCTCCTTGAGTGATACTACAAAGGCATTCTTCTAATGCTAAAATTCTTATTATTATCAAAGCAATTGAAAGAGGCAGCAAGATAAAGTAGGGTCCTGTATAAGATTCATTTCAGGAAGATGTGCACTTAAGGTCTTCCAAGGAAAGAGGAGAGCCAGTCAAGGGAGAATGCTAAATCTATGGCATTTCAACCCAACACTCTTGCCATCTTCCATTCAGAGAGTGACTGTGGAAAACACTGAAGAAAAAAAGTTATGGTCCAATATTCTGTTGGCAATGCACAGTCACTGGCATTTATTTTGTCATCATAATAGCCCTTGGCAGGCTATCCTTCCCAGCAATATAACAAACATTTTAAATGCCTTTTCAGCTAAGCAGCTTGGAGAGTTGTGCAAAAATAAACCACAAGTAAGCAGTTTCAAACCAAGAGTTAAAGCAACAGTAACTGCTACTTAATTCCTACTCATTTGCAGTTCCCATTGTGACAGCACAAAGACAGTCTCCAGTCAGGATTCATTGCTTAGGTATGGTGAACAAAACTCATTAGCTGTTTAGTTGCCAACTAAGATCATAGAACAGTTTGGGTTGGGAGGGACCGCAAAAATCATCTGGTTCCAATACCCCTGCCTCGGGCAGGGACACCTCCTGCTAGATCAGGTTGCTTAAAGCCCCACCCACTGTAGCCTTGAACACTTTCATAGATACAGAGTGAACAACCTCTCTGGACAACTTGTTCCAGTGCCTCACCACCCTCACAGCAAAGGATTTCTTCCTAGAGTCTAATATAAGCCTACCCCCTTTCAGTTTAAAGCCACTGCCTCTTGTCCTAGCACTGCACACCCCTGTAAGAAGTCTCTCTTACAGGCCTTCCTTTAGGTACTCAAAGGGTCTCTAAGGTCTCTCCAGAGCCTTCTCTTCTCCAGGCTGCATACCTCCATCTTGTCTTCATAGGAAAGGTTCTCCAGCCCTCTGAGTATTGTCATGGTCTTCTCTGGTCTCATTTCAACAGGTCCATGTTCTCTGCACTGGGGACCCCAGGGCTGGACACAGCACTGCAGGTGAGGTCTCACCAGAGCGGAGCAGAGGGGCAGAATCCCCTCCATGCCCTGCTGCCCACACTGCTTTGGATGCAGCCCAGGGTGCTTTGGCTTTCTGGGCTGCAAGTGCATGATGATAACAAATTTCACTGAAGAGATACATTTGCTTAGTGAAATAGGGTTGATAAGCCTTTGGGATGAGAAAACAGTGATTGAACATGAATAGTAATTTGCTAATGAAAAGGCCTACAGATTGCTGCCAAACAAAAGTTTCCAAGCACTAAGCCGGCGTGTACTGAACCTGCATCAACAGCAAGTTTCCAGCTCACAGGGTTTTCTTAACTTTCATCCTGTACTTCTATCTTCTTCTAGAATACTGTGCATTTATGATCATTCTTATACAAGTTCAAATCACACCGTTTTCAAAAACATTCTCAAATTGTTTATATTGAGGAGAGATACCTTGCTGCTGACTGTAGGAAAGGAATGTTCTCATGGAGAGGGATCAAGGGGAGAATAGACACTGAAGTGCTCATTTAAGAGAACTAGGAGCTTGGAATGAAAGATTTTTTTTTTCCCCTCTAGCACTGCGCTTGGATCTTGGACCAGCCGCAGTCTCAGTCTCTCTTCTTCTGAGTCTCAGACTCTAACACTTGATAAGCCTTCAAGACCCTGACAAAGAATATTTTCTGCAGATCAAGAGAACCTTATCTGTCAACTTCCTACTGCATTAATGGGGAGAGGACTCAGCTATAAATTCATGTGACCCGCAGAAGGAGCAAAGGAATTCAAATTTAGAGAGAATTCACCTGGCAGGTACTAAATAAATGTACAAGCCTAGGCCCAATTGGTCCCCAGTACACATTCTCAAATGCACATGCTAAACCAGCAGACATACTGATCACAGAAGCATAGATTTTGCCCTTCAATCTGTGAATTAATGCCCCTACCAGACATAGAATAGTTCTGAGAAATAATGTGCTCTTTAGGATAAAATATGCAAGACTAGAGAACTGGAGCTGAGTCACTGGATATGCTGTCTAGTCCCAACCCTACATTACATGATTGTCTCACTAGCTGACTAATTTCCAGTTTAAACATAAATTTACCTTCTTGTTTTGTATTAACATGACAGTCCACCTGCAACACCCACTAACAGAAAAGCAGAGGCACAGCCAACACCGGCTGCTTTGCCCTTTCTAGGGCAAACAGAGGAAATTGAGTCATATGGCTGCAGGTGAAAGCACATTTCCCACTTACAAGTCTTGCTTGAAGGCTACTCCAGGCCCTTACCCCAGGAAGATTAGAAATCATTTCTAAATCAGTCTAAACATTCACAATTTATCCTTTTTTTTTTTCATTTCTTATCTTTAAATTAAATACGCATAATGCTTTCAGTCTTCATGCATTTGTCATTCTCCATTATATTTCCCTCCACATACATTTAAACAATACCCTTGCAAATATTTTCCTGCCAACCAGAATGATGAAATTTTGTGCATTCCCTTCGCCAGTCACCCTCTCAATGTACAATACTGGTTTAATCTACCATTGGCAACCTAATTCTGATTGTCTGCTATTTAATTTCCTTCTCCCACCATGTATCACTGTTTACTTCCTTTTAAATTTTGTTGGGGAATTACAAGTCACTTCATGGTCAGACAAAGGCTGTACCAGTTAACTGGCTAAATACTGTACTTTTCTAAAATTACTAATTTATTTAACTGACATTAAGTGCCTGTTCTCTGCCACAGTTAAATAACTACCCTGAATGGCAGTCTGGTTACCAGAGTTAAAACCTTTTAAATTCCACTCCTACAAATATGTTTTCTTTCTCTACAAGAGAAAAAGCTACAGGAATGGTTGGGCTACTTGAAAACATGTCCCACAAGCCTTGATCTTGCAAGGTGATGAGTCATTAATTCTGACTGAACTTAATGAGGGTTCAAGTTCTCAGCACATCTTGGGTTAGAGTCCCAAGCTCAGAAACAAACACTGGTAAGAAGTTTTCAGTGAACACAGAGCAGCCATAGAGAACAGGAAGATTGAAGAGTTTACAGAAGAATAGGTAAAAGGACAGGAGAACTGGAAAAAAAATAATTTGAACATAAATCTTTAAACATCTGAAAACCCAGAGCAGCAGCCAATGCATATGTTAAAAAAATGAGCCATTTTTCTTACTCAAATAATCACAGCAGCATACATTTTGATGCCAGTTTGAAGAGATTAGAGCAGTGATAATAATATTAGATTCAGTAAACAACTAGTGAACATACATTAGTATTCTGCATCTTTTATCACTTAACCCTTTGGAATAGCAATTAGTTTTCAGTTTAATTGACCAAATAAAGTTGGTAGAATGACAAAACTGAGGCATTTTATTGATCATAGTTTTTAATGCAAACTGAGGACTGCTGAGGTAGCAGAACTGTCCACAATAGGTTACAGTGTACAGCGATAAACTTCCCATCTCCTATCAAGCCTTCAGCGTGCTGTTCACTACACAGTCTTTATCTTCACATGCTGACACATGTAATCTAACATTCTCACTTTGCCACAGTAGAAGCAATTGCTTGACAATTTGATTATGGTTTCCTGTCAGCTCATACACAGAATATTCTTGGAGCTTTCAAGATCTGCAAAATATTTTGATTTTACAATGATAATAATCTTGTGGGGAAAACATCATCTAAAATATTGATTTCTGATAGGAAACCTGCTCCAGATCTGCATGCAGAAACTAGAAGCAGATATGCTTCACATGAGAAGAGAGGCAGAAATGACACTAATGTGCAAATAACAGAGGGAGAGGGTTGGTGGATGAAGAAGTTACTGTCTGACAACTGCTCTCCTCACTGTGTGAAATGAGTGGATGGTCCCAGTCTGGGCTGTGGGAGACAGGCATCCTCCCCACAAAATTCCTGACAGTCTGAGCGTAGAGGCCAAATCCTGAAAGGACACAAGGGATGCTTTTATGTCTAAAAATGGTATCTGCAAATCCTGGGTGACGTTCACAGAAATAGGCAATGGCAGAAGACCTGCCCAGTTGCTGCCTTTTTAGTTGCATCACTGAGACAATTGAGCGCTGCACAGCAATTGCTGTCAGTCTAGCACCTCGGGTTTGTTTTTCAGAACAACGCATTCTATAGCTCTGTACTGTGGGTTGCAGACAAAGAACTATTGCCCAGGTCAGAGGCTGGGGCCAAAACTGAACTGATGCCACCTCTGCATTCCCTCCACCCTGTAGTAGCTTGGTATTAAATTGACCCCCTCATAGTTTTTTCCATTTTATATTAAATGTCAAAACCCCCAGTGGGTCAAGGTGATGTCTAACACCACACAGCAAAGTCTCAGTCAAACTCTTTGACTCTGGCCATGTCCTAGAAGCTCAGTGTTCACACAGACCTCTTGGTATAGCCAGAGATGTCAAGTGGGCTCTCTGTGCTAACGAAACTACCAGAGCAGCTGCCACATGCTTGGTAAGCTGAGCCCATGCAGTTCAGTTTGTTGCCTTCAAATGAAATTTCAAGGAACGTTTTTGTAACAAAAGAACACTTGCTTCCCTGAATGTCAAGTGATAGAGCTCTACATCCTGAGGAACAAATTGCGTGAACGTTTCAGAGACCGGTTTCTTTCACCATGTAGTCTGGATTCCTACCTCAAACTGAAGCAAGTGGAGGACAGACATCCAAAGTGTTTTATTTTTGTGGCTGTTGAACATATATGAAAACATTGCTCTAAAAGCCAAATTGCCTTGTGACAAAAAAGTCAAAGTAGACCTTTTACTTGCTTAAAATATAAAGTGTTATGGGTTTGGTTTTTTGGTTTAGGGGGTTTTTCTTGCCTGTATTGCTACTTTCACGACATCAAAATACATTTCATTTTTCTTGTTGCCTTTGTCCCCAAGGTATGACAGTTACATGAAAGAGAACAAGAGAATAACTACAGCGATGCAAGACAGAGCAGTCTTGAATGTCTAGAATCAGACTGAAAAGCGAGCACATTGAAACAGCAGATACCACTGAAAATAATCCTATTAGTGAAACTGCATGACTAACAATAATTTATATGCACCCAGAACATATGTGCACCCCCAGAACACAATCAATCACTTCACCTGGAATACAGCCACTCAGCACTATAATATTCATACATGCAAGCTGTTAGCTATCATTAATCAAAAAGCTTTCAACTAATTACTTTAACTTTTAAACAACAAATTTATGAATTTACACTAAATTACCAAATTGCCATCATACCTTATTTCATCAAAAGGTATTCAGCTGATAATTTGCACTGTAGCAAATGATAGACAATCTTGGTGTGTCACAAGAAGCAAGTATGTCACAGTAGACACTCCATACTGTGAAAACCCTCACAAGTATGAAGAAGCCTCAGAGAGGCTAAGAGCCACATGGACTTCAGAACACGGAGTGTGACCCTCCTACATCTAATGGGATCACAAGAAACCTCCAGACTGAAAACATCCAAACGTAAAACATCTTCACTTGCTGTACAGAATACCACAGCTCACTGAAGTTGAACTGTTGAACGGGAAGAGCAGCTTAGGAAAATAAAAATTATCTAGTGAAATATAAAAGAGGCTTTCTTTCACCAAGCAGAAAAGTACAGAAAGCTTCCCTCAGCCTTGTTAGATGAGACTGTTTAACCTAAGGCACCGCAGTTTGAAGAGGAATTACTTAGTCATAACCACTGTTGTGATTCCACTGTTGTGCTTAGCCAGTCTTGCCAAGATTGTTAAAATACCATTACTATTTCATGATAGATTTTTCATTAAAAAAAATAA
This sequence comes from Oriolus oriolus, assembly GCA_013400235.1. Classification (NCBI taxonomy): domain Eukaryota; kingdom Metazoa; phylum Chordata; class Aves; order Passeriformes; family Corvidae; genus Oriolus; species Oriolus oriolus. The sequence continues at coordinate 382,689 of VXBT01007000.1, read as the reverse complement.
ATATGACAGCCTGCATGAGAAGGGAGTATGAAGTACTAAAGCAGAGTACTTTGACAAATGGAGTCTGAGATTAGATTAGTTGAAAGTGTTGTATTTTCTAAAATGTAATTATGCATACATTTTATAACTAATGCTGATTTACACATACAAATGAAATTAAAAATAGAAAGCAATTCTCAGCAAAACACAGCTCAGCTTTTTCAGTTCCTGTGAAACTTTTCATCTTTAAAGTGACCAAAATTTAAACTGAAATGCTTTTTAGATGGTATCTAAAAGCTGTTCTAGCTTAAGTTTTTGTGACCAGTATAGTATTTCTCACCAAACTGCTCTTTTCAGAAATACAATATCTAAGGCTGCACTGCCCAGCAGTGTAGATATGAAGCTGTGATAAAACACTTCTGGAGTGTTTCCCTTCCACAATTCCGCTTTCATTGCTATGCAGATACTCTTCCCAGGAACTGCACAGGATTCATTAATTGAGTGGCATCAAAACAATATCGTTGGTCCTTTGCGGTCAGATCTAATAAACATTGACAATATAGAGAGATTACCAAAAAGAACAGCCTGCCATCTCTCTGATTGACTCCCTGAAACACAATTTGTTTTATAAATGAAGAAAATATATTTTTATAATTGCAGCAGGTGTGGAACATAGATGGCTCTTTATTTATGTTAATAATTAAAAATAAATGTCAGGCCTACCACATCCTTGATCATTTAAGTCACTTTAATGATACATGAAATATAAAATAAGTCTTCACTAAAGGTCTCTAAAGAGAAAAGGGCAGCACCAGTAAATAAAGAAGGATTATCATGATGGGGCAAACTTGAAAGGAGATGGTATTCATTCAAAATGCAGTTTACTTTGACAGTTATTTTCTGTATTTTCCCTGCAATTACTGAAGATACATTTTGCAGTAAGAACTTTTCTTTGAAAACCTGTTCTCTTTGATCTAAAGTCATATAGTCCTGTTAAGTCATGTGTTAATGGCTTCACCATTTATTACATTAAAAAAATTATCATGATGTCATCAACTTGTCATTTAGAGCCCTAATACAGGGTTAGGAAACTGAAGGAAGTGTCTTGGGACATTAATTTAAAATCAGTGAGTTCAGCCTCACAGAGCTGAAATGTGAATGATGAATGCACAATCATTTAAGAATTCTTATTTTACACCAACAGTTCACATGGTGAAAGCAAACCCATTTCCAGAGATTGTTTCTGAATTGTTATAGGTGATTATTAGTTTTAGTTCCTGTACTTTGACCTTCAGAGACCTGAAATCACTCCAAAAAAGGATAACTCTAAGAACAAGCATGAATGTAATCAGATGCCACCATGACCCCTTCCCAGCAAACACAGACAGTGCTGGGCATTGTAGGAAGACACACCCCAGTGTCACTCAGGCTATAATCTGAAACCATTGGATATATTCAGTGGAAGTCAATATAGCCTAAAACAAACCAATTATCGTGTTTTCATCTCCAACTTACACAAAGTTACAATGCACCAGTCAGAGAAGACGCTGTGAATCAGTTTGCTCCTCCTTTACACCTCAGGAGAGGCAGAAGTGCTCCCCTTTCCCTTGGTCTGCACAAACCAAGATGCGTCAGATGTGTCCCCACCTCCTTGGTCCCCCCACTCTCTGGAAGGCCAGCACACTCCTACATCTCCCAGCTCCCCAGCCCTGTTAGCAGCACTCCCTGGCCTTCATCAACACTAGTGCTCTACATTCATTTACAGGCCCCCCTGTTTTGGGCTCTAAACCCTGTTAGTGCAGTCTTCTGGAATAAGTTTGTCTTTATTATTTTACTCCTAACTGTTGTCATTTCCAAACCATGTAGCTGTAGAACAGCCCTTTTGGGGAGCACTCTTTTAGCAATTGCATTGGCTTATGATGAAGACAGATAAAAATCAGGAAAAGCACGAGCACATCTATATTTTAATGCTATTGTTCTCTGCATAGCTTAACAAATTGCTTCCCTCTATTGGCAACCATTTATACCACTAAAAAAAAAAAAAAAAAAGCATCTCTCAAATCATAGCAACGTTGACTTTTTTTGCTTTACCACTGTGCTCTCATATTCTTACAAGGTAAAATTAGTATAAGTGGCAGCATGTTTCCACAAGGAACAGCAATGAAGCTGTCATATCAGGGAAGTTGGTTTGTCTCACTAAAAAAAGTTACAGAGAACACAAGCCACAGAAGGCTTTTGCTGAAAAACCATCTGCTTTAACTATCAGACCATTTCCTGCTCACTATCCTATGTTAGTGCAGGGTAAGGACTACGAAGGATTTCTCCCGCTGTCAAGCAATATCCTTGCACAAGGGCCTGAACTCTAGACAGCTTAGATATATGTGCTTACAACATCTATGATTTACAAAATGATCTTAAAGACTGAAAAGCGTCAGAGAAGTGATGAGGAGAAATCCCCCCCTTGGCAACAAGAACAGGAGTGACAGCAACAGGGGGGCAGGGACCGAGCTTCAGCACCTCAGAGGTCAGAGCCACCTCTGCTTCCGGAGTCCAGAATTTCTCACAGCTTATCCAGCCTGATAGTACTCCTGTGTCAGGGGACTACCAATACAAATGTAGTTATTAGGCTACTGTTCATGCTGAGTCAAAGTGAAAAAACAAGGTAGACAAGCAAGCAATGACAGAAATTGCTATTTAATAGTCATGGTCCTATCAAGGACTGCTCATCCACTCTTTCCCCGCTGCTGAGCATCTCCCTACCACTTCTGAACCCTGTTCTCCTATAAGGAATTCCCTTGAGGGCTCACAATGCCCTCACCTAGCCTTCTTCAGTAGCCAGCATTACATTTATGCTTTGTTTCTTAATGATTACAAAATGGCTTGGGTTTTTTCCCCTTTCTTAAATCCCATACCAAGTTTATGCCTTTCTATTACGTAGGTATCTATCCAGTAGCTGGTGTGAAATGAGTTGGTGACCACTTTCCAATTTTGCAGCGATACAAACATGGTCCAGTTGGCATCCATGCTTATCAAACCAGACTGAGCATTTCAGCCAAAGTCCAGCAAGCACCAGGCCAGACCTCAGGGACTGCTCTGCAAGGTTATTGTGGCAGTGAGGAAGAGCTCAACCTAACAAGGCTTGTTTTCTGAATGCAGCATCCACATCTACCATACAGGCTTCAGCTTGCCTGGAGATACCAAGAGATGGTTGGGAAGGGGCATTTGATCATCTGTAGACCTCTGCTCTGCAGAAACTCCTGGTGTAAGGGCAGCAATACCACCAACCCTGCACACTTACCACAGCTAATGCTGCCTGCTGCAGCTGCTCTTGCTTATCTGCACTTAAGTACCAGCGTGCTGGGCCTTCCCTGTTGGGGAAGGGTCCTGAAGCAAAAGGACTACACAACACATCTGTCTCACCCTGCCATGCTGTCACTTTTATTAGTGGTGAGATCTGCTCTCCTACTGTTAAATCCCCCCTTCCCACACAGGGAGCAGAGAAAGGGATTTCATACTGTGTTTCCATTAAATACAAAAGCTCAGAAGTAACTCAAACTGTCAGGATTTATTCTGAATCAATTTTTCCCATAATAAACAGAAGTTCAGTTTTCTTGTTGTTAAACAGAATGAAATGCACACAGTGAAAAAAATTAAAGCTGTCAAGCCATTAGATGTCTCACAATTATGTGCATAAATGTTCACATTTTCATGGGGAAAGGTGTGAGCTTTAGTAATTAATATTAGATGTTGCCACTAAAAATTAGACTTAGTTTCAGAAAACTGGCTGACCTCTTGATACTCCAGATCATTGCATGTGAGACCTTTTTTCATTACACAGTTAAGCAGTTACATACAATATCCTATTTCTGATGAATATAGCAGGCAGAAGGGGTATTTCTTACAGTGATTTCCCTATAGGTTTGACAAGCTTGGAGTGGGGAAGAAGGAATTTAAGCAACTAGATGCTGAAAAGTTGGTTTATACCAAAATTACTATCATAAACTATTTTTCCCTGAATATTCTGCTCTGTATTCCAGTTGTGAAAGGACAAGAGTTTCTTACTTTTTGGACTAAGCATTTGAGCTACTTAAAATTTTCATACCAGGCAGTGCAATTCCTGGTCTAGTTTCCAATAGGACTTCAGGAGAATTCAGCAAAAATACTTAATATCTGTTCCCCAAGTGGTACTTTTTGGCTGCTGAGCATATAGCTCACAGCAGCAGATGATGTGCTGGACAGCCTCAGGGGAACAAGAGGCAGCATCCTTCAGCACTAGCAAACCTCTGCTAATGCTGAAGGTAGTGCCTGTGTTACTCTCTTGCTTCCTGCTTGTTTCTGTTTCCAGCAGAAAGCAGTCTTAGACCTGTTTAATATAATGTTAGATTCAGCCCAGCTGCTGGTGGGGGGATGGCCATATCCATCCTTCCTTATCTTTTCCATGACATGATCTGCTCTGGAGCCCATGAGTCATGTGCAGGCGAGTCACCTGCTGGCAGCCACAACCGCACACATTGACCCTTCACAGCCTCTGGGGCAGGGACTGGAGGAACTGGAGGCTTGTCCTCTTTATGGAGCTCGTGGTACGAGCACACAGTGAAGGAGCACCATTTGGAAGAAGGAAAGGGCAGCAGGCCAGGAGAACTCACTAAGAACCACAGATGTGTGGAGCTGTCACTGCACCAGTACCTGGAATCACCCTGACCCCAACACTGTGCACAGAGCAGCAGGTCCCAGCCCATCAAGCACTGCACTTCTGCTGTGTCCATGTGGGGCAGGCAAAGCTTCTCCAGCTGTCCCCATGCCTCACCTGTACTTCCAGACCTCGCTACTGCCTGCTTTGCCACAGCACTGCCACCAAGGTTTCTTCCGTTCAAGTTATGGTGATATGCAAAGTGCTTACAAAGATGGAAGCTATGAAAAGCAATTAAATTTGCACTGGCCATTCAAACTTGACAGCAATGCTTAAAAAACCTGGCTGCTCAAACCCTTCCCCTTCCACCACCCCACCCCAATTTGCTGGAGCATTAGATCATCCTGAAAGGAGGGAAAATGGGATTCTTTTCATGAAAGCACAAATAAAAGTGTTTTCACCCCAAGACATTTACCTACAAGAACATTTTAAAGTTAAAGAGGAGAAAATTGCATTAAACACACTCAACTATATTAACTAAATTATTAATCTAACAAAAGTCAAGCAAAGATCATACATTCAGGAAACACTGCATTTTTTATTAATTAGCTGAAAAGTCCCCTAGTAGCTTCCTCTAAGGCTGACTATTGTTTAGGAATGAAGAACTCTAAAAAAAAAATAAATAAATAAATTGCTTTATAATTAGAATAATTTGTAGTTCATCAGGTATGTGAACTAACAGGTATATTAATATCACTGTTTCTACTAATAATCCTTGCAAAAGCCCACCCATGGTATATTATACAAAGGACTCACACTAGGCTTTATACCACATAAAAGAGCCCTCATGGCTGAAATAGCTCCTAAGGTTCCAAGAATTTAGAGGTTGTACTTGGGAATGCAATAGCTCCTCCTCTTGCAGTAGGTTTGACAGACTGTTTCTGGCCATCCTTCCTAACTAGTTGCTTCAGAAATACAGTGCCAAAAATCAGACTTACTATATTTTTGGATCTGAATGAGGCAGTGGCTTTACTAGCAGTCATTCAGGATGCCATACCACACAGCACTGGCCTCCCACCTGGCTCAGGCTCCTGGGCTGGGCAAAAGACTTGACTGCTTCTCTCCTCAGCTGTGATATTCACAGGAAAATTACCTGGGGAAGCAGGCAAGGTCTTTCCCAGGTGATGAGGCAACACCCATCAGGATATGTAACTGGGCCCCTGTACAGTTTCTAGCGAAAGGAAGCATTGACCCAAAAGGAAGGCCATCCACCCTACAGGCTGTCCAGCAAGTCCACAGGTAGGAGAGAGCTTTAAAATCGGTCCTGTTCCTTGTTTATAAGGATGTTCGTTACAGTTTCTGACATAGCTTCCTCAATCCTGCTGTTAAAAGCAATTAGAGAAAAAAATCCCCCCCATTCCTTCATAAATAAAATCCACCACTCCACAAATAAAATCAAGAGTCCACTAGTCCTTGAACTAGTTCTTTTTGTGAGTTTGTTTTGGTTTTTGGAGGGTTTTTAGAATTTTTAAGAGAGTATAAATTTTATCATTGCTGTAATACATAGATGTTTACTTACCATCATTCAAGTCCATCTTGGACAGGGACCCCAAGCTTGCCCCATGCTGAGCTACCGGTTGGAATAGCATTGTAATATTTGCAGCATTACTTCTGGAAGCTGTATGAAATGCACAGAATGCCCAGCAATACCCTTAAGAACAGTTGTCTGGTATTACTAAGCCAGTTACTAGATGTTAGTCAGAAGAAAACCCCAAACATACTTAGCATTACATGCCTTGGTAAACTGAGATTCAAGAACTGGCAATCTATTTGGACATCAAAGTACCTAGACAATAGATCACTCAACTCTCCTGTAAGATTTTGTTTGCTGCTGAAGTTATCTACTAGAAATGTTATTCATAATCTTTTGCTTCTTCCCTTTACCTTTTGTCATTAGAAAAGCCTTTTTCAACTCAAAAACACAAGCAGGACTTTTTGACAGAGACACAACTGCTAACAGCAGCAAAGACATCTGGTATGGTTCAAACGCAGCTCACTGCAGAAGACAGGCATGGCAGAAGGGCCACATAACTTGGGACAAGTAGGCAGCAGCATTCCCTCCACAGCTGTTTCCTGCTTGTGTGCAGAGCTGTGTTCCAGGCTGCCAGTGCCTTTCCACAGTACTACACAGCCATTCCAGCCAACTACAAGACAGGAGCAAGAGCTGATGCTACAACTCAGATGATGGGCTCTCTCACCTGGCAGTGGGTGCGAGACAGCCCTGAGCTTTTAATGTCAGTACTGCTGACTTGTACCAGCCAGACCTGGGCATCGCCTTCACTATCACAAAAATTCTTTAGAGAAATTATTTATTAAAAGCTTTTTTGCCTGTATTACATTGAATAACATGGCTCCTCTGTGACCCATGCCTCTATAGTGTATGCAAGAGGTATTTGTTCATCTACCATACAAAAAACCCAACACTAGTTGAAGCCCAAACTCCTCATTGCATAAGGAAGGGAGGGAAAATGCAAGTTTGACTTTAGCTTTTAGAATTAATACAAGTTTTGAAGTGCCACTTAGCAGGATATAGCTGTCCTCTAAATTTATTGTCAGTTCTTTTCTACTATAATTCTTATATCCATAAGGGTATAAGCTTGGACACTTTCACATTTAAGCCTAGAAACTATCTGTTCAGGGTTTTTTTTGATCTTTACGGCCACAGTTACATAAATGATATAATAGAAGTCTTTCTTTTAAAAGCTTTTTCTCATTAGTGTCTGCTCTCAGCTCTATAAATCACTGCGCTATACATGTGATTATGCCCTGCCACACAGCTCCAAGTACAGAATGGACAAATGAAGCTGTTACAAACCCATACTAAGTGACATTTTTAACCCATACATTTTGAGAACTTTTTAATTACATATTTTCTATGATTTCTGATTAAACCAAAATTGCTTTCAATGGCACATAATAAATCACACCACAGAATTATTCACATTCTTCCCAAATGTAGTGAAATGATTTGTTTGCTACTTTTGGGACTGAAGTCCATTTTCGCTTAAGAAAACAGTAAATTTAAAGAAAGTACTTCTAGATAATCTCATAACTCCAGATCTTTCTTATGACTTATTTTTCTCTATTTCACTTGAGCTCCAAGGGAGGTTTACTCCACCTTCTTTAGGTAAAAGAAAACTTAACAGCAGGTCTATGGGTAGCACTGCCTGCAGGGACAGTGCTCTGTCTGCTGCCTTCTATCAGAGCCCCTGTACAATCAGAAGAATTGCAGTTTGTGGTCAACTTTCATCCTCATGAAAGTATTATTACAACAAAATAATCAGAAATGATCCCATCAAGGAATACAGATTCTCCACAGCTGAATTCTTTAATAAGAAATAAAGTATCCAGCAACTTATTTTCTTCATCTGTCCAGGCCTTGTTTCTCTAAGAGGTGACTTTTCTCACTGTCTCAAGCCATACAACTGTTATTTTCCCCTACTTCAAACACTTTAATGACACTGCAGTCAGCTTCTAGAAACACCCAGACGTGAAGAAAAATTGCTTGATTTACAAGTATTTTATGTAAAATCCAGAATTAATGACTACAATGTTGAAAGATCCTTTTATACCGATCTAAAAGAAGTCTAATTTAATCCCTTCATCATCTGGAATATGAAAACACCTGCATTAAATGTAGTTAATCACTTTATCACTCATGGGTCTTTATCCCTGTATTTCACTGCAATAAAAAATATGGCCATTGTCAGCTAAAGAATAGGAACTAGTAATTCATGGGGGAAAAGTCAACTTTTCCTTAGTGTTTTTTATATATACATATATATACACACACACACCAGCTCTCTTTCCTGTAAGGGTTTTGTAGCTGTATCTCAGTACTTTGGAATATAATGCCACTCAATGTTCTGCAAGATACAATTTAGAGTTCTCTACTAGGAAAAGGTTTTATTCACTGTCTTACAGATTATAAAATAGCAGTAGAGACTTATAAACAATAAAAAAATTGTGCTTGCTCAGCATTAATTTACCCTTTAGAAGTGCTCTTCATACAAAACATTTGGGATTTTACAATCCCTGTGACAGCCTAGTTTTTCTAACACTTCCTTTGGGAGATAGGAAGGCTGGGAAACAGTTGATGTAATTCTTTGAGTAAACAGGAGATATCTGCAATATAGAGAATATTTACCTTATAGAAACTATTGGACAGAAAATTACTATCAGTACAATGGGAGCAACCACAAGGCTGAGCTACAGCATGCTGACTTCCTGGAGTGGGAGAGTTTCCAATGTTTAAATGCTGCTGTTCACATAATTGCTACAAGCAAAAAAAGCTGTTCTCCTCTACCATATTCTCTACCCTTCAGAGAGCTAAAACAGGTAAGCTCCTTTCTACTCCCAAGTTCATGCATGAATTTCTGAGGAAGAAAAGCCATCAACAACTCAAATTCACTTCCTCAGCCAAAGCTAGAGTAAATTCCCTGGTTTGTTTACTCTTTATCTTGAGAGAAAGTCCAGTTTATCACAGCTCTCCCCTGGTTAAGTTGTCATTAGAAAATACAAAGCCATTAGCCAAAAGCAAAAAAGAAAGCAGAGGCACGTGCCTGCCTTGAAACTTCTCAGGGCAGCTACATCGAAGGACAAACCTCCAGAATCAGGTTTCTAAACTGATCATGCAAAAAAGGTACTTTGAAACACTGGAAAACAGTATTTTAAGATTCTCCTGCTGTCTCAACTGTTGGTTTCATGTGTTTCATGGAGAATCACACCACAAAGGAATTTTAATTAGGCACTTCTTTACTCAACAACCTGTCTTCAAGCTGAATGGCAGGAAACAATCAATGCCTTGATGAATAAATTGTCAATCAAACCATATCCCTACATTTGGTTACGTTGAGCTTCCTCAGCCAGAAGAGCACTGTGAAAGAATACTCCTGTTATTAACCCCCTCTGCCCTGCACTGTCAGGAATAGGATGATTAATCCATTTTCCATCTACCCTTAGCACCACTGATAAGATTGATCCTCACAACAGCAATCTTTTGTTGTAGTCTCTCACTCTGCCACTTAAGACACCCTGTCAAAAACATTTTTCAGATAATTCTTTTTCTACTGAGCCATTTTAAGCATGAAAATTGCTAACCATAGAGATCCATTTTACAATACAAAACATTCAATTAAGCTGCACCAACATTAATGGTGATTACTAGAGATCAAACTGAAGGGCAACCAGAAGTGACTTATCTATGCCCAAGTCTGGTGACCCCTTCATTCCTTGCCAGGGAATGTGAAGAAACAGATTAATCAAACACAATAGCCATATGTTTACTTTTCTTTTTAAAGCAATCAGATTTCCACAGTCAGAAAAGCACTGACAAGTTGTTGCATGATTTTCTCAGCACCCATAGCTCACAAAATCTCATGTTTGTAATCAAACTGCAGCAAACAGCTGTAGCTCTACCTGTCATCATGGCCCTAAGAGAAGACGTGAGCAGTGTGCAACTCTTACTCCCAGGATATATTCTCCACGTGCTGGAAAACCCTTTGACCAAAATACACTGTTTTAGGGTAAGAAAGACAGACATGTAAGCAGGACATCAGGGAATTACTTTAATGTCTCTCTTATATTTTCATAGAAAAAGGCACTGAATGTAAGACATTCTTAAGACCTTTGCCTGAAATATCTCTCATCATTTATAAGATTTATAATCTGAAAATTATTTTTCCTCTCCTCACAGGCTTCATTAGGGGGGAGATGGAAAAGAATAAACATACTGATGAGAAGAATCTTATTCTAATGGATTGACAAAGACAATTTTGTGGATGATGATATGACTGCACTTATTCATTTTTAATCACAATGTATTAACCTGTGGTGGAGAAGGCCAAAATCAGCACTGCATTTAAGGAAGTCTTTAAATCAAAGCAGACAAACAGCCACACTACTGCCTACTACCATTTGATCATTAAGATGCTTAGAATTAAGCACCAGCTTAACATATTAGACTGTGTCCTTAACATTGGCAGAGCAGAAAAACAGGAAACCCAGAGTATTTAACTCATATCTTACAAATACCTTCTATCATCACAGGTTTCTGACTCTTCAGAGGAAAAAAAAAAAAAGGGTCCTGCATTTTAGAGTTGTGGGTTTAAATATAGGAATTTCATTCGTGATGAGTGACATTTTCAGTAGGATGGTCAGACAGTGTGGCTTACAGGAAAACATCCCAGCCTGAACAGCAACCATTGTGTCCCAGCAGATTATGTAGAACAAGGATTTTGACCCAGTTTTGGCATGACTGTTGTTTACAGCTCAACCTGCAGCTGACTGCCTTTCCTGGATTTACCTCTCTCTTTCCAATGTATTTATCTGGTTTCAGGTTATTTTTTGTTTTCTTTAATAGTTCTGTTCTAGACACACTGCAAGGCACCTTTCCTGATGAAGAGGATAAATTTACCAGCACCTGGTGCATTTTAAACCCTAGAACAGCCGGATAGTAAAGAGACAGACTGTCTGCAAATGTCATTACAGCAACACAAGCAGTGCCGCTGCAGACAGAAACGGTCCCTTGGGAAGGGAAAGCAGAAGAGGGCAGGTTGATTTGGCCCAGTTTTCCTAAGGGCCAGCTACTTATACAGCTGGAAACACAGCACAGAGTGCCATGCAGCACGCGCAGACCGGGACCAGCAGGTACACATAACTGAGCCCGCTCACAATCCTCCTTCTGAGCTGTCAAAGGATTGCCTCAAAAGCCGCATTATACAGCGGCCCAAACAACAGGTGGTTTTGTGGAGCTTCAGGATTACCCACCTAATCTTCTTAAGGAATGAAATAGAACAGCCACAGAGGGCTCTGCAGAGGAAGATCACAAAGTTCATCAGCTGAGATGTGATTATAAGGGAGCTAATCAGTTTAGCCACAAAGTAGATCATGCTACTTGTTCTTTGGAAAGCTCCTCAGCTTCTTCAGAGATTCTCTGTTCTCCCCTTTCCCTGTCCTTGCCCTGTCTGTTTACTCCCTTTTGCCCACATACACAGAAAACATACTATGTTAAAGATTTCATTTTAACCAAGGAAAAAAATTATATATTTAAAATATTTCCTACATACCAGTGTAGTACAGCAAAAGCCTTAAAAATCTAGGAAAGGATGACTCCAAAATTATCACTTCCATTTGTACTTCTCATTTCTATGTGCATCTATGCTCCTTGTGTTGCTGTACTTAGTTTTCAGTAGAAACCAACTCCAGGGTTTGCACATCAGGCAGCGTCATGACGCCACTGAGATGCCATAAACCTGCATGGCTAGTCCAGCCAGAACTCAGTCTGCAGAAAACAGACAGAGCATTTATATTGTTAACAAGCAAAACACTGCTAACACCTTCTCTCCTAGGCCAGGGTTCTCCAGAAGCTCTGCTCTCCTGTCAGGGAATAACTCTCCATGTTGCCAGAAGCTCATTTAAGACCATTCAGACCATGAAGTAGCATCCTCTCCCATGAGCATCATTTTACTATGAGCAATCTCTAGCTATAAACAGAAGCAGCACCCAGTGGACAAATGAAAGTGGAAACCTTCTTGACAGTGTGTTTCCTGACCCTTATTTTCTATATTTCGGCCTCAATGCCAAAGGACAATTCCAGGGAACTTTCTCTTAAGATTACCAAAACAGAAGTAGCAACAGCTACAGGATTTATTATATGAACACACACTTGTGAGGTTTGGATTAAAACCACAAGTTCATTTTACTTACCACTCAATAAACAATCAGCTTTCTGTAATTCCTCCAGCTCTTCAGGCTTCACAGCTACAGAAGTTAAAACACTCTTTACTCCAAAGAACTACATAACCCTTCTTTTTAAAGGCCTAATCTTAAAATCTCTGACCCAGCAACACCTGCCTTGAGAGCTGCCTGATATTACTCAGATAATGGTCTGATTGGTCACAGAACAATCACTCCCACCTGCAGACTGAGTCACTCAGGTGCCAGACTTTGGGTCTCGTTGTCTCCTGAGTTAAAAGCCTTTAACACCTGGGGTTATTTCCATGTGAGAGTACTTACATACATTAAGCCCCCACTTTGGGAGAAATCCTAATAATTCATTTTTGTCATGTGCTTATTTTCTGCTCTTTCCACACTTACACTCAGTGAATCAATATAATGAAGATCTGTAAGAGAACTCTAAAACTCATGGGATATACTGATAAATCTGTATAAGTCCAAGAAAGTAAATATTACAGAGACTAATGCAAAACCTAAATTGTTTTAACTTACATAATACAATTCTAACTTCCATTTATTTTTATTTGATTTTGAGCCATCTCTGAGGTTGGTTTAAGTTGAAAGTTGCAGAAGGCTTCTCTGCTACTTTTAAAAAGTCATTTCATAATAACTCTCAAATAGTTGATAATTTTTAACCATTTGGACCAATTTAAGGTAATCTACAGAACTATTCAGCTGCTTTCCCAGGATCTACATCTTTCCCAGCAGCTAGTCCTCTAGTTCTAGGATCATGAAGCAGCATCACAAATCAGGTTGGTGAGCTCAGTGTGCCATCAGAATTTGCTTGTAAAGGTTAAGAAATTACGTGATAGAGTTCTTCAGTAACACTTCTACGCACAAGGGAAGATTTGTGTGGGAACCTCCTCTTTACTAACTGAAAGAAATTTATTAAACTGCAAAATTTAAAGTACAACCTGGTAGTCTTCATTACAGAGGTCTGGCAGCACCTTGACTCTGGACCAATACACTTCAACAATTATGTCGGGCAGGGTTTTTGAGGTTCTTAATTTTTCCCATTCTGGAAGATTTACAAACAGTACTACATATGTTTTGTTCTGTCCTAGTTGAAGGAAGAACTTGCACACATTCTGCATTCCACCTCCCCTCAGGAAAGCATGTAAACACAGGCATTGAGTCTAAGTGCTCTCCTAAAGACATTTTCTTGAGTCAGAACTTGAAGCGAGGTCAATAGCACATGGATGAGTAATCATATATTTCTTACACATATATTTCTTTGTGAATGAGATGACAGAACTCAACATTAGAGCCCATAAACTGGCCATTTACTTTGTCATCTCAGAGGAGAGGCATTAGCCTGACAAAACCTGCAGTATCAACCCCCATCCTCCTAAGGTCACTGAGAAATTCAAAGGAATTCTGGTTATGTTGATATTGTTTATGTTGTTATGTAGAGTATTCTACTTGCTGGACATTATTTCTGAGATTAAATTAAAACCATAAAAAACTTTGTCATGTATTCCTATACTCTCTTCAGGCAGGCTTTTATGATCAACTCTGATGGTATTATATTTGCATTAAAAAAATGCAAGTGAACTTGCCTAACTAGGCAGCCAGACTTATGCTACTACAAATTTTTTTCCAGTGAGCTGTTAAAAAAAGCGCCATGTAGTCTTTACTGAAAAACAAAACCAGCAGTTGTCTAAAAATGTTCAGTGTTACAGGAATTGTATGAAGGGAACCAAAATCTGAGTTCAAAACTACTTCTCTTTAACATACACCACACTCTAGATTGCCTGTCAAGTTGGGGAACACTGCAGATATGAATGCAGCCAGTGCATATGCCAGCTTTCTAAATAAAACCTGTCAACTTCATATTCAAGGGTCTGTTTACCATTTCTGTCTTCTCAAGCTAACCTCTCTCAGCACTCTACTGTAAATTCAAAAAACAAAGTTCCCAGGAGTGCTGCTGTTGATAAAGAGTGGAGAAAATGCTACAGATTTTTGATATCTTCCCCTGCCTCAGGCATGGACTCAGGAAGAGCTGTGGGCATGTGCCACTGTCCCCCACTCCCAGGGCTGGATGGTGTGGGCTCTGCACCACTCTCCTCCACAAACCATCTAGTCACATCAGAGCTACTTCAGCCTTTTCACCTATCAACCCTCATTGCTGGGCTCAAATTGTGTTTCTGGGATGGCTCCAACTATAAATTATCGTTTATGCTGAAATTGTGAGCTCTTTGAAACCAATGGCAAAAATCTCAGTGAATATTTAGGATTTTTTCCACTCAGCTACAAGGGATCATTTTGCATTCATGAGTCATGGTTTTTATCAATTAATTGAAAAGTATCCTTTCTCCTTCTTAGATACGTACAAAGGAAGTTCCTGAATAGGTAAAGTAGTTGGCTAATACTAAAGTAGTTGGTTTGTTTACTTCAAAGCCCATTTGAGATTTTCCTGTTCGTACACTAATGCCCACATAAATTAATACAGACTCACTATTTCTCTGTTCCTCCACCTATCACCATTGCCTCCTGTCTAATTTAGTTTCAGAAATTGTTTAGGACAAGGTTTGCCTTTCTGACTGGAGGGTACCTAACATGTGGAGTCCCCCCTGTGCCCGGAGCATCAGGTACAGCAATAATTCCACTTGGAACTGGAAGTTCTGAGTCTGAAAGCGAACAGGTGGACAGGCCATTTCCAGCTCATGTGCGTGAGATCCAGGAGCTCAGCGGTGATAAAAGAGCATACAAACCATCCTCTGCCAGTTCATGCAGTTTTGGTTTAGTACATTAGAGTGACAATCTCGCAGGTAACTGCAGAGTCTGTGCAGAGGGCTTTGGACCTAAGACAGAAACCCTGAACTGGACCTTATTCACCCGGAACGCAGCAGAGAGCGTAGCACAGGGTGACATATTGATGGTAATCTGCATTGCTAAGCCAGTAAGTGGCTTGCAGCAGTTAGAGGGTTTTCACAGTATTTATCTTAAGACCTTGATGTAATGAATTGCAATACTGAAAGTTAATAAGCTTATGTACTTGGATCATGATTTTTAGACCTTTCTAAGAAAAGGGGGCTCAGTCTTCAATCTGATCAGTGGCAAATAGAAACATGTGTGCTTTTGATGCAAGAGTACATCAAGATAAGACTGCTGGATCATTCCCTTGCCAGAGACACTGTGGAAATAAGGCCTAAATTCATACCTCAAGAAGCTAAACAGTTAAATTACAGTATTAGCTTTTTAAATTAAATACTTTGTTAAAGGAATAAAACAGGATAGAATCAATTTTTATTGCTCTATCATGCCTCTAAACCGATTGCAGCTGTAATAAAATTAGGGATCCCATTTCATTTAAAGCAAGGAAAGTAATTTTATTTACTTTTTTCAGTCGCGCCCCCACACAAGTGCATGCACAGAGCAATCAGCCACTGCACTTGTTAGCTTGCTGATTAAATACTTTGTCACTTAATGCTGCTCTAATTAAAGAGTATTGGAGCTTCCTGTGCGTCAGCTAACACGGCATTAACTTGAACTGAAATCTCTACACTCATTCCTCGTGTGCAGAGCTGGGAGGAGGAAGACCCTTTCAGCTTTTTTTTCAGCTGTAATTCCAACAGATCCATCCCCACCTTCTGAGATTTCTTTGGCCAGTAGCTTTTGATAGCTGTACTAAGCCAACAAAATTTCCTTGTATCTGCAGTCTTGCCGGCTTTGTGACCCACAAGTGCTGAGTGTGTGCATGGTAAAAGTGTAGCCGCGAAAGGTGGGCAGCGGCTCAGCCCTGCGGCTCCAGCTCCTGCCTGATGCACACCGTGGGGTCAGAGGGCAGACCCTATTGACCACCTGCTGAAAGTGTTTGCTTGGCCAAATAATTGCTAATTGTTATAACTTGTTCAAACCCACCCCCCCCACCGGAAATCTGCTAATTCTTGAAAATCATGCCTATGTTTTTAAGGGGTCTAGAGACCAATTAATAAGATTTCCAAGTCTTTTCATCTCAAAAGTCATGATTTCTAAGCCAACATCACCAGTCCTGAGAGTTTGACTCCCCAGTTTCAAATTTTGCTACCAAAACAGAATGATAGCGCAGAGAAAACACATAGATCAGGAAAAGCCTCCTCATTGCAAAGTTACCCACGCCAAACACATGAATTTGTTCTCTCCTCTGCAAATGATATGCATTGAACTGACAAATGAGGTCTAGATTGATTAGCTGCGTAGGTGTGTGTCTGTGTTTGTAGTTCATGGAGCTGATCACTTAATCTAAACTGACACTTAGACTGTACATGTTTCACCATCACGTTTTTTTGGAATATAACCAAACAGATGGTGCATGAACATCACAATATAGTCACAAGTTCCCAGAAGGAGTTAACAATTTTTTTTAGAATGGCAGCTCATTATATATCATAACTAAGGTCGTATCACCCATTTCCCTATAAACTGTGATTTTCAAAGGTTTGCGATGTAACCATGAAAATTCATTCAGGCAAGAAAAATAGCCTGAAACCAAGAACTCAGTTTTTGCTGAGAAATGTCAAGCAAACTATCCCATCATCACACAGTTTTCATTTTTTAAATTCTCCCCAAGCATTCTTATAAACTGGGGGAGGAGGGAAGGGAGAGCTCATAAAATTAAGTAAGTTCTTTATGAAGGTAAATAGTTTGTATTTTTATGCCAAATTTTAAAGCAGCTTGGTATATGCCAAACAGTTTTTTATTATACTTCTGCACACTATAAGCCAACAAAATCTGGGAAGCTCAAAATAAAGAAAAATACTATTTCCTGATCAGAGAACTTTTTTTAATGTCTCAATTGGAGGGACTTCAGATTCCAGAAATTAGTCTTTTGAAATATCCACATAGATTGTGCACCCCAAAGGTTGGTTTCTCCATGACATTTGTCGGTTTCAAATATTTTAGTCACTGCCTCTAGAATATTTAAAAGCATCAGCAAAAAAACCAGAGTTTATCAACATCAGCCTTAGCCAGTGCTGTCAGGCTGTAGAAACATTGTCTTGCTCCCGCTACAAGATGGGTTAGCTCCACTTTTGTTTCACCTCCCTCTCACAAGTGAAAACAGAAGCAGAATAAGGTCTAGAGAAGGAAAATACAAGCCTTTCCTTTTAAATTTATGGTCACACTTGCAAAATTCAGTTTGGAGTTTTTTTGGAGTTGAGGTCAGTTTTCGGCATACAGACACATGTGCCTTTTTTTATTGCACTTTGTTTTAAAAATATCAAGCCTGTCCTGCTGACCATCCCTTCATGCCCATCTCTCTGCTTCACTCGAATCCATCATTCTGTGTCATACGTTGTTATCCCTAGAATTTTGTGCCCTATGCAAAGTGGGTCATATCCAACTCCAGACTGGCTCTCCTTACTTCCACAAGCTAAACTGTATTTTATTTCTTTTTGGAAGAGCTACAGGTTAGACAGCAGATGAGATGACAGAGAAAACAAAACCGTGCAGCATTGCAGAGCTGCCTCCCTATCATTGCACTCTCTCTCTTTCCACTTTTCATCTCCTTCATGTTCCTTGTCATTTCACTTATGGTTGGGTGTGGTTTTTATCTCTCTGAGTCTGTAAAATGGAGCTTCTCTGTGAAACTCCTCAGACAGCCCTGTAAATAATTTCCTATGCACACTGCACAGCTGTGGCTTTGGTAGAAAGGCACACGACGGCACAGCTGTGCCAGCGCTGCGCCCGTCCCTGGCAAGTGCAGCCCCTACAGGCCCCTGACCTGCTCCTGAGCAGCACTGCCAGTGCCAGCCTCGGAGTGCCCGCATGGCAGCTGGGCACAGGGAGCTGGGGCAGCCAGGGAAATCACCGGGGGTGGGCAAATTATAGTAAATTCTCCTGACTACAGAACAGAATTACCTGCAGTGGGAGGCCTGGGACACATCACCAGCTCTGCTGGGACACAGCTCAGGGCTGCCATGCAGGCTGCAGCTGACTCACTTTGCTGTGCCTGGCTACAGTACTTGCTTCCATGCACTTCTGCAGGCACTGGTCAGGAACACGAGTTAAAAGCCATAGGAGTGTACAGGCAGAACTAACTGGCCCAGAAACGGACACAGCCAAGGAAAAAGCATCATCACAGTCTTGTGCCCTTGGCCTCCTGCTGCCCTAAGACCCCAGGAGGCCACAGAGCCAAATTAGTGCAGCAGAGTCAAGTGACCAGCTGTGACCCAGGCTGTGTATTACACACCCCACAGCAGCCCCGGGGCACAGCTCTGGTCCCCAGAGCTGCTGCCCGCTCTGACTTCTGCATATCTGAACACCAGGGTGTCTCACAGCTATTCTTTTATGGCAAGTTCTGGTTGGGCTGTACAAAACAGAGGTCAAAAATGGGATTCTGAGGACATATTTAATACATTATGAAAGTTATAGGCACTCAGGTCTAGAAAAAACTTGACATCTGTTGCAGAAAAATATTAATTAGGTATTACTTTAAATGATGAATTCTGGCCCATTCCCATGTGAACAGCTGGTGAACATCCTGTTACAATCAGGTTGGATTTGGAGGGTTAGGAGTGTTGGGGTTTCTTGATCAAGATACTTTGTTATAATTACAGTCTATTAAGACTTTTTATTAGTTTCTTAAGACTTTTGCTTGTTGTCTGCATGAACTATATTGAATAGTACTTCAACTGAATATAAAACAATGGCATTAGAGGCAAAAAAGTCGTTAAATACATTAATAAAGCCTTTTGAAAATGCAGGTGATCATTTAAGTGATGAAAGACATTTGTCCACAGCGTCCTTGCTTATTCAGATGGTTGACTGCTACACGATCACTGTTTCTTTTGTTTTCTTCACTCAACATATGTTCCATGCCTTGTAAACTGCATACCTGTAAGTAGCATCCCATCTTGTTTAGATTAGTAAGATTTGTACATACTGTGCTCTTTTTCGGAACAGATTTGCCTGGAATGTTTTCAGGCTGACATTAACAAGACACAGAAACATGCCATAGAGATGTGCTATACTGCTCAGAATCATCTGTGAGCTTAAATGTGTGCACGTCTGGATTGGGTGTTTTCATTTAATGTTGGCCCATCCCTATCTACGATGTTAGTGATGGTCAGAGATTTTTTACTAAAAAATTCCTGAACAACATTTTCCTGTGATTTTTCCTGTGCCAAAGAAAGTAAAATCTGCTGCCTTGGCATACAGAGGGAAAAACTTGATTCAGCAGCTCCTAAATTATAATGTTGCAAGTATACTGCAGTCCTTGGTGGTTCCTTGCATGCATAGCTGTAGGATAGAATCAGACAATTTAGGGTTAAATGCTTCCTAAACCTGA
Organism: Oriolus oriolus; assembly: GCA_013400235.1. Classification (NCBI taxonomy): domain Eukaryota; kingdom Metazoa; phylum Chordata; class Aves; order Passeriformes; family Corvidae; genus Oriolus; species Oriolus oriolus. Next base: position 363,013 of record VXBT01007000.1, on the reverse strand, counting down.
TAAAAAATAGTTCACTTTATATGCTCAGCAAAATCAAGAGAAACTTTTTCCACCATTGCCAGTAGAATTTATTTTCATCTGTAACATTCTGCAAAAAAAATAAAATTAAAAATCTGAGTAAGATTGGCTTTGATCACAAACCCTTTGGGGCAAAGACTGCCTTTCCACACGGTACCCAAGAACATGCTGAACTCAAGTCATGGCTCCAGCTTTTAGGAACTGGCACAAAGAAGAATAAGACAACAATGTCTGTTTCATGATGTCCTGTGGTGTCTTTGCTGACACCTTGAATATGGACTACTTACTGCTTGAACCCCCTCAAAGAGGTGAAACACCAAGATTCCTGTTTTCACTGGCCTATCGTGCACATCATTTAATATTTTTAAGACCCTTACTTCGACAATTGCAATTTGTCACTGCATAAAATACAGGAAATGTCACTTATTTGAAAAGGCTATATTTAACACACACAGAAACTGCATTCAAATGCAAGTAAGATTGTGACAAGCCATGAAATGTGTAAAATCACAAATAATGCAAAATTAGTTTCTTAGTCAGAGAAATTAAAGGTTTCAAAGTGCATGAAACCGTTGCCTCCTTCCCATGTAACACAGCAGTATAGAGCTGGTGGCAGGCTGAGCAATTGGTAGTTTGCTATGCCATCAGTAAAGACAGAAAGGTTTCTTTTTACTCTCTTTCTGTGGAAAATTATCCTCAATTTTTATTATACTACAGTGCAAGCATTGATTTTAGTCTTAGCAGCATGCCTCCACTCATGTTGTGAATGTAATTGTAACAAAGGGAATCTGAAAAGTCTTACTAGTAAGAATAATATCTTACTTTTACACAGATCATTTTGGCCAGAGGGGTTCTGAGCACTCTTGCAAACCATTGCCAGGATCTTGTTTTCAGAGCCTCAAGGCAGTGCTCAGCCCTGGTGCCTGACCGTGCCTGTCTGTCCAGAGCCCAGACAGAAGCATCCTGGAAGCTCAGCACAAATGGAGAAACCATGATGATGAACGTCACATCCTGTCCATGAATCTGAGATCTGAAATTGCTTTTACCTCTGCAAAACCTTTACTTCTCATTGTACCCATCTCCCAGTGGCTTCTGGAAAAATATTTAAACTTTTTGGAATTTCTGCAGAAATCTTTTTTCTTCTTGGGGAACTGGGGTCAAGATGGTTTCAGCTTTTGCAAGCTTCTTGTATGTGTGTGGCTGTTAAACCTGTGAAAGGACACTGGAGAAGACAGATACACCACTGGCTCAGCAAAGGCAAGCTTTCTGAGGACAGCTTGTACTCAAAGGTCATGGATCTTTTTCCTGATTCAAGAGTGAAATACATCTGGATCAGTTGTTTCTTCAAGAGCAGAGGGAAATTTGGACACACAGGTATGACAGTAGAACTCCCACAGAAACATTCCTTTGAGTTTTTTTCTGTTTTGTACAACTATTGTCCACTAAAAGCAAATGTTTCTCTCTGTGTCTGGCTGCAATAACTCTAAATCCTAATAAAGCGCATTATGTGACAATTTTGCTTATTGTCATAAAGTATTCTACCATGTTAAAATTCTTGCTGCTGTCACAAAAACAGCAGTGTAATGACCTGCCTAGAATCTCTGAGAGGGAAAAATATAAATTAGTAAGTTATTATGTAATTACAGTTTTCTGGATCTTTCACACAATGGCACCTTCAGCAGGCTGCAACTCTGGTTTAGTAGAGAGTGATTATTAAAGTTATTTTGCTATTGAGTGGAAGAGTTTGATAATATCTTCTAAAAGTAGGAAAAGAACACTGCCCTAGAGAGCAAGTTGCACCCTTCAATCTAAAAGAGTTGGACAGCTTATAGAAGGGCCAAGAACTGAGATGTGAAGTTGCATGATGCAAAGTTGCACGATGTAAAGATGCAAGAGGACGGAAGGGACCACCAGACCAAGCAATGACAAAATGTTCCAAACTAGCCTGGTGTAGAAGAGAAAGAGCTGAGAGAAAACAGACTTTTGAAGAAACAAGCAAACAAAAAACGAACAAGTTAGAAGAGCAAAAATGTAAACAAACAAGTGCTCACCTAATGAACACCTGTGAAGAAAAAGGCCAATGAGTGTGTGTGTCTGCACGCGCACTTGGGTAGGCACTCAACCTCCTGTGCAACCAGCATCTTCTTGGGGGAAAGAAAAGCCTTTCCACTGACAAGAACATATCTCTTCCTCCAGTGTGCCTTTTGTCATTTATTCAGTTTTCTGGCTAGAAATAAATGGTTTGGCCTCAATAAACTGCCAAGAGAAGTAGCATCTGTTGTGGAAGGCAAATTGGCGAGAACTACATTAAAGTGGAATTTGAATAATGGTTATTTTCCTCAAAATTTAGACTATTTCCAATTTTTTTATAACTACAGATGTAATTAAATAATTCATATAAATTCAGGCCACACACGGGTTTTATTCCTGGGCTTGGACTTCAGCTATAAACAGTTATATCTGAAAATACATTTTGATTGGAATTACGCCTAAATAGCAGTCTCCAAAATTCTCCCCCAAACTGGTGAAGACTTAGAGTTAGAGCTTTATTTGCCTCAATTTTATATTTGTTTTTCACCCTAATAAATTCCATGGAATAGTTTCAGATTTATCCTAATATCCTTACAAAGAAAGGATACAAAACCCTTGTACAAAGTTTAGTCCCATACAGCAGTTTACTCTTTTGTTCTAAATTCACTTGCCACATTGCCCTAGTATTCATAGTCCTATTTCTATTCCTAATTTTCACCAGAAGTATATCAGCCAAAAATGTGATAAATACACACACATATACTGTATTTCTCTTGATTGTGCTGTGGAAAAGCACTTTATGCTGTAATTAAAACAAGTGTATATATAATAGGAAGCATTAAAATGTAGGATCAGTTACTATATTTTGAAAAAGCACTTTCCATTCCATCCTGTGTAGGCCTACACCTATTCTAATAATAACCAACACATCAGGAAAAAGGTTTCAGTTATGCATATTCCTGATATTTACACCTTTACTGGAACAGCGTAGTGCAAACACCATAGGCAGCAACATATATTATCTTTGTGATGCATTCTATTAATAGATGAAAATGTTAAGTATGCATTTAATCCAAACTCCTTTAAAAGAGTTGAGAGGACACTAGGAGGAATATGTGCTCATCCCTGCACAAGTTTTGAATTCCTAGTTGGAATTCTGCCTGCAAGAGAGCTTGGAGCTAGGTGGCTGCTTCAGTTCCAGAAGTACTCCAGGATGGGTGCCACCAGGAGCTATTCACTGCCTGGGGCCAAGGTCATGTGGAGGAACACTGCTGAGGTTTGCTTTTAACATGTGAAATTGCCTCTGACTGATGGGGCAGTAAGAACCTCCTGCTTTGGCATTTCTGATCTAAAATGTTATGAAAGTTGTTTTTCTTGTGGATTTGTTGAAAACATAAAGTTTTGTTCTAATTCGAACTGGAGGTATTACCAAATTTTAACTATTCTCCCATGGAGGGATGTTTCAGTTTCAGACACAGGGTAAGAACAGGGAGGGAACAGTAAACTGCTGCCATGAATGAGCACATGAACTGCTTGTGCTTTGCTGATTTTTTGCCCCTTACTGCCGTACATACTTATCTCCATGCTTTACCTGAGCAGACCCCCTTTTTAATGAGAACTATGTACACAGTTTATTCCAGTTCCAAACTAATGCAGATTTTACACTCAGTGTTGAAAGGCACAGGTTTCCATTTTGCATCTAATTAGTTTAGGGAAATAAAGCAGAAGAGTCAGCAATGCCCTACAACGCCTGTGAAGGGACACTTGCCCAGCCTGGCTACGAACCCTGTCACGTTCACAGCACATCCAACCAAAAGTGTTGCAAGCATTGCCAGCAACACAAGAGCTGGCAAACCACACTGGAACCTTGCTGCAGTTCATTGATTCATAAGGCAGAGAGGAGACTGTATAAACAGCTCCTGAAAACTGTGCCACTGAGCCACCAGGAAAGACAGCTTCTTCCAAGAACAGGATCTGCCACAGCAGTGCTGTTTCATCAGGAACATGGCTAGAGCCCAGGGAAAAGAGAAGGGACGGGCAGCTGGCACATTGCACCTCCCCAAATTCCCCCTCATTAGGCTTCAGAAAGGTGTGGAAAGAGGGAAGGTGGTACTGGTCAAACAGGGCCGATTTGTAAGTATTCACCTGCCAAGAGAGCAGCACAGCATTTTGAACAGCACAGCTGCCAGCCCGGTAGGCGAAGTGCAAGAGCCTCTCTGGGCACCCAGGCCGGGGGGTCACTGCCCCTGCCCCGCTTCCCCAGGCAGGGACCTTGTCTGGCAAGTCTGAGAATGGTGACACCATGAACAAAAGCCATGCCAAGGTATCTCAGCTCTGACAGGGACAGGCCTGCTACTTTCCCCCAGTAAAGAAGTTTGTGAGAGGAAGATTCAGAGATCCAATACAATCTTTCAGGAGCAATCCCAGGGCCCATGTGGGGAGGCAGCCCAGCCTCTGCAGGAAACACAATGCCAAGGTCCCGGGGCAGTGACTGCTTAAGAGCCCGCAGCATTGTCTGTAAGTGTGGGAGTGTTAAATGTAACAGTATTGAGGAGAAATCGCAATTTGGATAAAATAAAGTATTTCTGGATTTACAGTCAAATGCAAAATTATCTTTTCTTTCTCTGCCAAATTGTTCTGTGATATTTCTGAGCTATTGTGGCCCAGACCAGAAGGAGGTGAAAGGATTTCTGCCTTGGAAAGAAAGGTGTCTTTTCATTTTCCCTGTCTTGCCTATTTTATTTTTTTTAACTTACAGAGCAGCTAAAATGGAAATCTAGAAGTAGTGATATGATACCTATTAACTCTATTTTGTATACTATTAAAGCAAATGTGTCAGTCTGAAGTGCTTTTATGGTATCCTCGATTATTTCTAACAGTACTTGGTGGGGGGTGATCATCAGCTCAGCTCTAGGATGAGTAAATCTATTATAATTCTCTTATATTTCAAAAGGAGCAGCAGAGATGTTATTCTCCAGCTGAAAACTTGTATTTCTTTTGTTCAAGGATTTTTGTCTTCATTATTGTTTCTTTTCTTGTAGATTTGCCACTGTAACCCTTGACATTCAATGGATCACATCAAGCAGGTAACCTAAGGGTATGCTTCTATTTATTTTTAAAGACAGTAAGCTACTTCCTTACTATCTACATGAAATTGCTAGGTATTATATTATTAAATACATTTTAAAAGTGTGTGCCTAATTTCTTTATAAAAAAACAAATCGGGTAAAGACATTAGAATTGGAAAATGCTTTGCACCAAGCTTCTGCTTGTGACCTGCAAAATGCAGTTAGCTTAAGTCATGATTTTGTTTTAGGATATGTGGGCAGCTATTAAGTTGAAATGAGCCTCTTCAAATGCAGTTTACACACTGGACCAAAGTCTAAAAAAAGAAAAAGAATGATTTGCTAGATATGCCCATACAAACAGAATAATAACAATAAATAATAATATTAATAATAATAATAATGATAAAGGAACATCAAACTTTAATTATGCATTTGTAAAGGTTTTTTAATTTCTCCTACAAACACCTCTGTGGAAGAAAAAGAAAAAATATTTGATGCAGGAATTCTAAATTACAAACCACCCCATTTTCTGATGGAAAGCAAGAGAGGGTGACTGCCCAAGTTTGCTTCTTACTGGTTCCTATATCATTGATTCCTTTTGGCATTTTCTATCTAGAAAACAATTAAGTTGTTCAATCTTCATCATCATGCTACCTGCCAAGCTTTGTACTGCCTGAATTGTGGTGCTTTATTTGGAAAGAATTAAAATTATCTACTAGAAAGTTTGAAAATGTTTGAGGCTTGGGTTTTGGAGCAAGTGGCTGTTCTTGGTCATCAGTCAGAGTATAAAGAACACATTATTGTTGCATGTGCTGTGTATAAGAACTCATGAAAACTAAGTGTGAGGCACAAGAAGTGTAGATCATGATTTTTTGCTTTTCAAATCTGTGCTCATGTTTAGACAAATTTATCATTATAATGACATCACCCATCTGATTCTTCTCTTAGGCCTCAGATAGTTAAGACAGAAAGTAGCGTATGGGAGGTGAAACAGTCTTAGCTTCTCTGCTTCATAAAATCTTGCCGATATCAAGGCCAGCAGGAAATTTTAGCCATGTCTGCTCTAAAAATTACTCAAAATTAGGTTATTTGCACTCCCAGCAGATGAAGTTATTGCGCAGCAATGGAGGTACATGGACAGTACCAAAGAGGCACTCCTCTAACAAAGAGCAGCCCAGCTGGTGATATAAAACACTGGCCAGCAGTTACAGCATTTGCTGCTGTCCTGATCCTACTGCATGAGTTGTGCGATGAGGAGCACTCTGCAATTCAATTTTAAGAAAAGAGCAGTATGCCTGAAAAATAATTGAGAAGAATAGTGGACAACCATGACTTGGAAATTTCAAAGTAACATATACTGTGAGTATGCCCCTGGCTAGAGGGGCCACTGGCAGGACTTTTTTTTCCGCAGATAATTACAGAAGGTTCAATGTAAAGCAACCAAAATGTGCTTTTAATTAATCATGATTAGGTGAGGAACCCAAGCCCCAGCATCAGTAATAACAGACAACAACCATGTGAGCATTGCACTAATAGGCACTGTTGTTGCAAGGCAGAGAGAGAACAGCATTTACCAGTGCTCCCCAACTATAGCTGCTTTCACTGCTATATCCAGTGAAAGACAGTATCCTTCTAAAAACCCTGCTCATCTAAATCTGAGAATATCAGCACTACAAAAACAGCACTATTAGCCTTTTGCATATACATGTATAAATATACACATATCTCCATTAAAAAGGCTTGTCTTGATAAGCAATTGTTTAGGATATTTCTTAAGGTTTTTAGCACAGTAATGATCATCAGGTTATTGAGGAGGGGTATGACATAAAGGAGATTTTTTGTAGTTCATTTACCATGAATAATAATCAATCCTTATGAATCCTTATGATTCTTATGGCCCTGGGATGAGCCCAGCGGGTTAGAGCATGGTGCTAAGACCAAGCTTGTGGGTTCAATCCCTGTACGGGCCATTCACTTAAGAGTTGGACTTGATGATCCTTGTGGGTCCCTTTCAACTCAGAATATTGTGAGATCTGTGATTATGATTTATGACCAGTCAAGAAATATGTATAAGTCAGAGCTACCTCCCCTCCAGGAGAGATGTGACTATCAAATTCATCCATTTACTCACAGTTAAAACTACACAAACAGCACCTAAAATGCAGGTACTTGGTGTTCTAAACCAAAGGATGCTTGAGAAGTCCTTTGTAGACTGCATTTAGAGCACACTTCTCAATTTCTGAATACCTCCATAACCACAAGAGCCACAGACAAAACCCAGAATACCCCATTTGATAGATCACACTTTATGTTCCCGAAAACACAGATTGCAAAATTTAATGTGGGGACGGAGGTGGGCTTGTACAGCAATGAGAAAGCGTTCCACCTCTCAAGGAGCTGGCTTTCACAAGGCAAAACCATTGTTTTTTCTTTCTTTTTCCCTCTACCCCATCCTTTTATTTTTATAGTGAGAGGAGAACTGAAATTGCTTGCACTCAGCTTGTACAAGTTCAGTCTGCACTAAATCCCAACACTAGTGCTTGGCAAGACCTGCCAGCACCGAGAGCAGGGACCTAAATGGCAGCAAACAACTTCCCAAAGGTGTCCCAGCTTCCCACTCCGTGCCAGATCCCCCTTGCCTGCCCAGCAGGGCCCACGACTTTCGGAAGGACAAAGAACACGCTCAGCCCTGCAGCAATCGGGTGCTTCTGCCAGCCAGAGTGTAGGAACAGGGCTGGCAAGGGAGACAGTGCTGCTGCTGACTCAGCGTTCTCCGGGCCGGAGGTCACTCCCCCACAGAAGCCAGCAGTGACCATAGGCAGCAGAGTAAGGATCAGGCAGAGGAAGAATGAGGGTCATTAAAATGCTTGCAGGGAAAAAGGAAAAAAAATCAAAAAACAAACAGCCTGGCAAGTTTGGAAACCACTGTAGTAAGTAGGAATTCATAAAATAAATCTTATTGCAAAATATATCTTCCTGAGGTTTTCTTTTTATAGCAAGCTTTATTTTTTGAAAATTGATATTCAGTTTTACGAGATATTTACAGCTCTTAGGAGCACAGCGATTCCTGTTTTCCTTACTGTTTTGATGTTAGAACTTGATGAACACCTTCGGATGTGCTGATCTTTATTATCAACTGCAGCTATACTAAACAACTTAAAGGAAAAGGATGTTGGCTCACCTGTTTGTAAGAGCCATTCATTACACTATGCAGAGAGTTAGGCTGCACACAAACTCTAATCGTAATAAGTAGGAGGCTGGAAATATTTGCCACTGCCAAAACAAAAAGAAAAAACAAAAATCACCAAATCAGGGACTCTCATTTTTATTATTATTGGTAATAAAACAGTTGAGGTGATTCTGTTCTGAAGACACTGAACTCCATGTCCATGAAGCCAATTAGCATAGTCACTGTTTGTTCATTACTCAAACCTATGTCGTCCAATTTATACTACCCATATGCTGGGCTAATTTTGTATGGCATAAGATGCCAGAGAAAGGTGCCAGATCCCTAATACATAAAAATTACAGATACTGCAGTGGCTCAGCTGACAGGCAGGTCTGCTTCCAGGATGGAGTTCTGGACCAGTCTGTCACAAAATTCATGCTACCCATATGAATCCTTTAAATCTTTTTTTTCCCAGTCTAAAATTAGATTTCAGCAATGCGAGGGGGCAGAAGGGGAAGGATTTTCCGTGATAACTGATTTTGGTGGTGACTGTGCAAAATTGTATGGGAGGTACTGAAAATATTTTAAAAGATCACTCTAACAGTCTGATGGGGGGAAGGCGGTGCAAACACAGAAATAACTCTTGTAAGACATAAAATAATTTTCCACACCAATCCTCTACTCTGTGCCACAAAGGCACAGTATATAACATAAGAGAGACATCTGATTACATCTATACAACAAGGCATTGCAGAGGTGCTGCTGAGGTATGATCTGAAAAGAGAAGTGCAGGTTTCCCCAAGAGCTGAGGGGGAAGCATCTCCCTATTTTAAGACCCTTAGACGCTGATGCATGGGGAACCTTACCAGCATCAATAAGAACATGGATAATTTCCTGGCTGACACAGAAGGCAGCAGTGAGACTTTTTAGCATCTGGAGGAAGGAACATGTCTTCCTTGTTTAATCTCCTGGTGGCCTACAGGCACTCTCTCCACGAGAAGGGGAAGTAGGCAAGAACGTGCCAGCCACTCATAGAGTGGCCCAGTCTGGATGAATGCCCAGCCTCAACCCCACCAGGACACAGCCTGCTGCAAAGCAAAACAGGGCTGTAGGAGACTCCACTCTTGCCTGTCCCAGGCAGATTTGAGGCTGTGGTTGCTCTCTGCCCCTCTGCCTTTCCTGATGAGCTCCCATCTTCTCCTCGCCCACAACACCAGGCGCTTTCTGTACACCCTCATATATAGACATGCTGGTACAGTCTAAGGAAAAGTCATTTCTGTCTACGACAGCAAAGAAATTCAGCAAAAGTTTAAACTTTCAAACTAAGTGGAGTATAGAGAGAAACTTCCAAAAATAAAAGCAACAGTGGTTGTGGAGTTTTTCCCCCCTACTCCTACTAAGGAAGACAAAGAATTAGTGCGGGGGCCATGTGAGCTGCTCACCATGCACTGCAGTTCATTACAGAGCCCATCCAGCAGGGAACACCAATCAAACAGGCCATGGGAAAGCCAGAAACATGATTAGCACCCAAACAGCAACAAGGGTGAGGGTGAGGGTCCTCTGTAAGGGCAAGAATTCAGGTGTGCAGCCTCCTTCATCTTCATTATCCCATAACACAAGCACATAGCGCTGTAAAAGGAAGATCCTCCTGCCGAGACCTACTGCAGATGCAAACAGAACTGTCTACAGAAATTAGCAATGCAAATAGATCAGCAGAGTCTTATCGAGGCTTGTGACCGCTATTATATTTGGCTGCCACAGCTTTCCTGGTGGAAATCAAACACTAAGTGAAAGAGAAGAAAAAAACCTTTTGCACCTTGCCTGTCAGTGAGCCATGTGCAATCCAGCCTGTAAATAGCTGAGCTAATTCACAGCTGTCATATTTTTAAATGCCACTGAAGTGCCAAAGGGAATGCAGAAATGCAGAGCCATGCATCGTCCCCGATCGGCAAGAACAACACTGCCCACCCTTGCTCCTCTCCTGCCAAAGGCCGCTGGGCTAATACAGCTGATAAGTGTAATTCAGAAGGCCAACTGTCAAAGCAGATGAAGTACATGTTTTCTTCCCAGCCTTGTAATGCAAATCAGTACATCCTGTCAAAAAATGACAATTTCAGGTTTCCTTCTTGTACCTGCATGAAAAAGACACCAGTTCTCAAGACTTGCAAAGTCATATCCTCTTTATGCACAGGCCAGTGAGGGCAGCCAGCTACACTACGAGCCTTGCCAGTGTGCTCCATGCCAGGCCTAGGGCACATGGGCAGAGGCTACATCAGACAGTTTTGATGTACACTTGTGTCCGACAGCACAAGTTGCTTTCATGCACATTGCTTAATTCCAGGGAAAAATGGAAACCCCCTGTTTCTTATTAATTAGGAAAGTAATAAGACTGTACTCAGAAGTACTTTTGCATCTTGGGACCTTGTCAAAAAGCCAATGTCATCAACTTTAGTGCACACACAAAAAAATTCCTCATGTCTTGCCCCTGGCATGAGAATCTCATCGCTTCAGAAAATATATTTAACATTATAGGAGTTTAAGCCTCTACTGAAACCTTTTAAAAATGTCACATACAGCTCTTCAAAGCTCCAATCCCAGAGCCTTCCTGAGGATAATGGAGAAGTTAAATCAACTTTACTCTGGGATTACCTTGCCCCTCCAAGTCTTTCCTTGGTCAGAAATAATTTATTAGAAGATTACCACCATTAAAAACAATTCTCTATCCTCCTTGGAAGTATTTCCTTCCAAAGAGTACAGAGCTTATGCTAGCTGGACTTGGAAAAGCTGGCTAATCAGAAGGACATCTCTGTTAATTTCTCTAATGTTCTTTGCAAAGTGCTGATTGCAGACAGGCTGCTCAGGTGTGTGGCCAAGCATCCTGTCCATTTTTCCTGCATTTGTTAGAGACACAAATTCAGCCTTCACCAAAGCTGTGCACATCATCCCGCTTTTACTAACATCTCTGACATGTGAGTGGTAGGTGAGCTATCTCATTAACAGCAATTGCTTTCAGTCTGGGTATTAGTGATTTACAGTACAATGGCTGGAGCTCTCTGCATAGCTGTATAGCACAGTAAATAATAAAACATAGAAAACTGTTAATGAATTTTTAAAGTATGGGAGCAGACAGGGTCAATGACATTTATTATCGTAAGAAACAGATTAATCGGGCCTTGGTAGAACAGGATAAAAGGTGGTTCTGTCAGTAGAAACATGTGAAATCCCTATTTGTTAGTCTGTGATACAGCATAAGCAAGAAGAGCTTAAATACCAAGTTTTCTGTTCCAAGGAAACTGCTTCAGAGAATGCATATTTCAGTCCTTTGAAAGGGTGGAAATACCTTTCAATCTGTTTAAATTATCCCTGATTCTTGCTCAATAACAACAAAATGTGAAAACAGCACTGGCCTTAGCTGGAGGGGAGCTATTGTTAGGCACATGCACAGCTGCTCTCTGTTTCTAGGTACCCCATGCACTCCACCACTGCTCTGTGCAGCCTGCTCTCCAGGCTGCACTGCCTCTGGTATCTGGAGAGCAGCCACTGCACATCGGCAAAGAGGGGATAACCTGTACCCAGTAGGAACAGGATCAGGTTCCCTGCCCAAACCCCACAGCTTTCCATGAACACTTATTCCAACAAGAACCCTTAACAGTGAGAAATCAGCTGAGAATGTAAAATGTAAAATGTTAATTCAAATATTTTGATGGTAAGCAGACTGGATTTTAGCTGCATTGCTTTAAAAAAAATGAACAATATAAAGGGATCATAAAAGTGCAACTTCAGATTTCACACAGGGAAGTAGAGCTGGGCTTCATCAACAATGCCCTGACATAAGGAGCCTTAGAACAGAGGCTTTCCTCTTTTCTGACATCCCTTCTACTTGGTGGTATGAGCTGTATCAGAACAAAATCTCTCTGGCATTTCAGACGCATGTTCTACCTGCCCTCCTCTCTCCCCACCCTCTCAATACTCTGTCATTTACAAAAGGAAGGATTTTGATTAATGACTTCTTCTTGCCAAAAAGATAGCCTCACTAGCAGCAGAACAAAAATAAGTTCGATTCTATGGAGCCCATAAATACAATCTTTCTGCACAAAAATCTCCAATTAGTCGCCAGGCATACTTGCTTATGAGTCATTAATGAATACTTCTATATGCTGAACATTCATATCTTTCTGTTTGTGACACCGCCTCCAAGCCTGACCCCCTGTCATCACATCAAAAGGATCAAGATTTTAAATGAGGTATTAGCAATTTCTTAAATAGCTTTTTTTAACAGCAGGGAAAAACTATTGAACCATGACTGTTCAGTCATAGGCAACTATTGAAATCCCAACACCTCATCTCCTCCATCCTTCAGCAGCTGAAAGCAGGAATGCCACGTGTTTCACCATATATAACATTCCTGTAGAACAGTGATGGAATTTTTGGTTATTTAGAACCCAGCCACACAGTGAAGTCTCTATGGGCAGTTTTCGGCTCTTACATGGAAGTTTACAGGTATAAACAGCAGAAAAGCCAAGTTCTGTAAGACAGCATCGGGAAGAACTCACGTGTAACCCACTTTGCCTTCTAAAATGCAATTTGATTCCACCAGGTATATAGATTAGAGAGAAACTTAATTACTATGTCTTTTATTCTGCTATTCTTTCTACTAGCCCTAAAGCTGCCTTTTTAATTATCTACAACTTATTCTGTGTTTTAGAGAGGTAATTACCAAATTTGGGCAAATCACACTTTTTTTCAACATACCATGTCTGATACCATTTGGTTCTTGGACCACATCACCACCACCAATACCAGTGAGTATCACAAACATAGTAAACAAGGGGTTTGAGTGACCTTGGCAAGCAGGGAAAAAGCTTCCCTCTGCTCTCAGCCATCCCCTGCACAGCCAGGATAAACCTTCCCTTTCCCCCATCCCCAAAGAAGCACAAGCATTACTCATCTGATTTGTCTTCCTTCCCAGAGCTGTCTGCACCCACAATACATTTGTTCCTGCTTGGTATGGGATTTGTCTAAAATCCCCAAATCGCTATGGTACAAAGATGCTCCCAGGTTTGGCATAGCAGGGCTGGGCATGGCATGATCCTTAGCTTTGTCCCAGCGCTGGACACAATTCCTATCCCCTCCACAAAGCTTTCACATTTGTCCAACACATTGGCAGCTGTGACATAGCAAGGTGGCCTCCCCTGGGACATATGTCATTGTTCACCTTCCCCTCTGCTGAATCAGAGGATTTTACCACAACCCGGTTCACCCAAAAACGAAGCATTAAGATTCAGATATATTCAGCTGCCCTTGCTGCCTAATAAATGAATGCTGTCAAAAGAAATCCAGTTCTTATTATTTTGAGGCTTGCATAGGGTCATTGTATGATGATTGTTCCTTGCTGGGGGTGGGGGGGAGCGGAAAAAGGCAAATCTTGGGCTAGATTGCTCCTTTTAGATATAAAAAGCCGCATAAGGCAGAAGATGTCAAAAAAAAATTGAAGCATGTGCAGAAGAGGCTCATGTACACTATTTTAGGCTGGAGGAAATACCTTACAGTAAGAAATCTGAACAGTTCAATCTGTTTATCTTATCAAGAAGAAGATTGAGGGGTGAGTTGATTACAACAGATAAGCACCTCGTGGGGAGAAAATACCAGGCACTAAAGGGATCTTTAATCTAGCAGACAAAAAGCGTAACAAGAAGCAATGGCTGAAAGCAGATCAATTCAAACTAAAAATTAAGAATATATTTTTAATAATTAATTCAGCAACCTTTTGAGTGTGATAGCAAACAGGGAGAAACTGAGTAGTGCAACAGAAAGAAGGTTTGACTGGACAACCTTGAAATCCTTCTGACCATGTACTCTGAATTTCAGAGTGGGGAGGGAAACTGGGAAGTGTTCTGGTGTAAGAAAGTACAACTCATATTTCTTGTCACAATCAGACAACTTCACTTGCCCATGCTTGATTCCTTTCTTCCCTTGTCAGTGAAAGCCATAATATAAATTCTGTTAACTAAGAACATTTCAACAGCTAAATAATTCATGTATTTCAATGCACATTTATATTATAATGTGCATCCAGAAGTCATATCTAGATAACATTTTAATAAATACCAGGAAATAAAATTCTCTTTGTGTACTTCATTAGGGAATATAATATATATATATATATATAAGTATTTCATAGTAACCAAAGAATTAAAGCTGGAGAACTAGAACTGGAACCAAACAAAAGTAGCTTTTAAGGAGTCATTAGACACAACAGCTCAAAGAGGCAAGCTGAAAGGCAGAGTTCGCCTCTGGAAGAGTCTGAGATGCACCCCTTGGCCCCTCCACATTCCACCTCACACTGTGGGTACAGTGCCTTGGCTGGGATGGGCAGAGTCTCACACCACACAGTGCCACACAAATGTGCCAAGGGAGCCTCAGCTCAGCCAGGTCAAACGAGCTGAAGCTCAGGCATCTCCTACATGTCCCGCCGGCCATTTCTTCATCAGGCCACTGGACAAGAGTGCTGGAGAAAACATTTTGCTTATGTGAAAGCAATATTTTTGTGCATTTTCAGTTCCAAATTGCTATAACTGCTGGAAAACCAGCACTGAAAAATAAAGCTTGTATAGGAATTGACTGCTTTCCTGTGGCAGTCCCTGTTGCTCTATGGGGAGCTACAAAGCTATTGATATTCACCTTGGGGTTTATTCTTCTATTTACTGTAGATTTCAGTTAAAGCTATCGCTCTGGTAACCCTCATACCAATTAGGATTATTTTAGTATATACTGTATGTTTCTTTAAAATGCACATGTGCCACAAAGAATGCAAATAGTAACACAGGAACTATTTTTTAATTAGAAATTGTGTTTAATTAAATAAAATTTAATAAATCAAATTCTGCTCCGGTTTAACAACATAATCCAATGTACATTAATAATATTACATTCATGTGAATTATGTAATTATGATTATAGGATTTCACCCAGTAAAGCATGAAAAAGTCTGAATATTTACTAAAGAAACAAGGTAAGGGTCCACACTGTGATCATCCATCACTTCACCATCATTAAAACAGGTAGTTTAGATACTAGCTGCTACTTTGCCCTGTTGGACAACCTCATGGGTAAAGAGGCTTGGCTCTCGGGAACAAAATACAGCAATCTCCCAACTCGGTATTAGGATTCCTGATCATTCCCAAGCAGAAAGTTGCATAACGTACACCAAAAATACATATTGAGTGACAGCCAGAAAGCTTTAAGAATCACCACAAAATATTTGACCAACACTGGAAATTGCTCATGATGAGCACCCAATTATAAGATATACTGATTATTTCAGAAAAAAAAAAAAAACACAAACAGTGAAGATACTGCAAAATAGTTTATGCAATGTGAAGATCTCTTAAGCATTTGGGCTTTTAGTATCTATAGTAAATGCTCTTTACTAATCAGCTTAAACAATGATTTGAAATTCCTATGGACAGCAAGTCCTTTGAGGTCACACAGGGAGCCTGCACTGACAGGCTACCTCAACTGAAAGACACCCACAGGAAAAGAAGAGAAGCTTCTACACCTAAATGACACATCAAAAAATCCATCTGCCAGACATGATTTAAAGTAAACAGAGAATCAGACATTTAGGCAATTAAGCAGCTATGGGATGAACACATGGAGTAGGCTAAAGTAGAGCGACCCATTCACATGGCCACTGTGTTACAGGAACAAAAAGCACACACTGAAGACAGATCAACTTGTCTGTGATACCATCTCATGTGTTTAATACAAAAATCACAAGATAGCTGAGGGAAGTCCAGTGATGCAGCAGGTAGAGAATCACAGGCAGAGAAACCAGTATGTCTCCATATGGAGATAGGCAGGGAAGTAAAGGATGCCCTATTCTGCAGGCTTGGTCTTGGTTGATAAGTGAAAAAGGTAAGACAAGAATAGGTTGCATTGAGGATAAATTGTCCACAGAAAAAATATTACCAGATTTCAGATATGGAAAACATAAGTAGAAGTCTGGCATAATGAATTTAAGTATTACTCAGTTTAATTCCATCTGTAGTTCTGACTGTCATCTGATTTCCATAGAATAGAAAATATCAGAGAAAAGAGCTGAAAGAAAAAAAAAAGGCAGAATTAACAGCCTTGCCGCTGAAGAGCAACTGCAGGAAGCAAAAGGCAGTGGCCTGGGAGGGGGAAGATCCCAAGGGCCTGAGCACCACTCAGAAATGCTTTCCAGGGCAACAGCTGATATGAGAGATGGGGATTAATCACGGACTCAGAAAGTAGCATGACAAAAGATGGCGAAGCTGCAGAAGAAGGGTTTTAGGGCAGGAGGTTTTTGCCAGTGGAAGCAGTTGTGCAGCATGGGCACTGCCGGCAGCCTGGAGCTCGGGCAGGCAGGATGGAGTGGGGCACCCAGGGACTTTGCAGGAGGGAGGGTACAGGATGGGGACCAGCAGAGCCTCTTGCAGCCCTGCCTGCTGTGATTATCTCTTCTGCTGGGGCATAGTGGCTCCCAGGCTGTGGAGGGAAAGTAATGCACAAGCAGGCTAGTGCTCAAGTATGGGGAATCATTCTCTTAGCCATCACTTAGGTGACGCCCTAATCACTCTGTAAGCAGCTATCTCTTATCAGAACACTATCCTGAAAGGGGGTTTCTTTATTTCCTCTCAATTTCAATTTGATCTGGCAAAAAGAAACACAGTCCTGAGGGCTTGATAGTCATTGCAAGAACAGTTGCTCTTTGCCCAGCTATACTTTTAATACATTGCTGATGAGTAAGGTTGAATCAGATTTACAATTAAGATACTTGGTCATGCAATTAATGATGAAGATATCTGACACATGTGTCAGCAGAGCAGCATGGTTCCTGTGAAGGCTGACAGGATTTCTACTTTTTACTTCAGTGGCAGCAGAGCCGCCCTAATGGTGAGCAATTCGGAATTTTCTACCTTAGAGCTTTTTTAATGCCATGAATAGCATGCTGTATCCTTGGTAGCATATCTTTGAGGCTATCTCTTGGCATGGCTTAATTATCCAGTATCAGCTTTCAACGATGAGCATATGAATTCTGACGTGGCTGTTAGAAGTCTAACAGCTCTTTACCCAAAATGTACATGCATTCTCTGGAGTCCTTAGGCACAATTTTTCTTCCCTATCACAGCAAAATGTGACCTCTTTACTGGCATTAGCAGTGGTATTGTAATTCATAAACTATCCTTAATTGGGGCTAAAAAGCATTGTAATGACAAGAAATACTTCCCTGAAAAAATAGATTCTGCTTGCTGAGGTACTGCCTGACAGCTTCAACACTCAAGAATCAGAATGTTAAAGATATTCTGAGCCAAAGAAAGCTTATGATAATAAAGTATAGCCTGGTATATAGAGGGAGAAGTCATTGTCTTAAGAGTGAAAATAGAAGACTGACTTCAACTACATTTTCTTTTAGTCTTTTCATGTACCTTATTGCATCTGTCCTGCAACTGAGACAGAAGAACTGCTTTAGAGCAAGCCTTCTCCCCGGCTGCAGTCCTGGACCTCACAGCAAATCCCAGTATTCCCAAAGCCAGCCCTCTCCTCTGCTTACAGTGAGAAAAATAGTACTGGTAGGAGCAGGCTATGGTGAAAATTGCTCTTCTAGAGGAAGGCTTCCTAATTCCATTATTATTTTCATTATGTTTCCATTTTAAAATGTCCAGACAATAAACTCATAAAAATACATAATGAAAATAGTCAGACCATTAACTAAAGTCAAATGCAATGCCACTATAATAAAACTTGCAGGTGCTTCTGTAATCAGCAAAGCAACATGATTCTGATTAAACCAGGAAGAAGGGATTTTTTGAAATCTTTTATTCCTGCAAATACATAGAAAATGTGGGTTTAGTGTAGCAAATTATGTTTCTTTATGTTATTATTTTCCTGAACTGGATGCTGTGACAGCAGTCTGCATTTCATAAGGCATGGCTTCCAACTAGCAAAATCTATTCTCAACAGGAAATATGCTCCACTTAGTCCAAATGTTCTGAGGACATCAAACATATTTGTATAAACACGCTGTATCATAATTGAGAGGGTTGCTAGTACTTGGGATTTAGACAGCACTTTACAGCTTCAAGGTGCTGTACAAACATTTAACTTATTTATTAATTTTCTAACTAGGGACATAACCTAGATTCAGTTAGAAGAAAGCTGTGGATGAGGGAGGTTGGGTAAACAGGTTTATCATATTTATGTAAAAGACCATACAGAGTCCTCTTAGAGGTGCTTCCTCACCAAAACAAAAAGCTAAAACATCTCAAAAGCTTCTAATCCCTGACGGGGAAACTAACAGGCAGCTTTGTGAAGGCCAGCTTGGACCACCAGGCTGAGGGTTTCAGAGGTATTTTTCACTGGTCTTCCCAGGTTCTCCCAGAGAAGAAAAGATGATTTCCATTGGATTCAGTGGAACATCAATGAATATTTTCAAAAACTTCATCCTGTCACTCAGCCATGCCCTTCCCTAGTCCATAAACTAGAGCACTGCAAACCAGCAGGCTCAGTACTCCTGCTCTGGCTTCTGGGATTTATTACCACACTAGGGTATATTTTCAAAGACTCAGGAGTTTTGACCTAGATTTACAAAAATATTTAGATTTGTAATTCCTATTAGCTGCTTAAAATTAAGTGACATCAACCGCCTCACTGCCCATCTCTGGAAGGGTTTTCAGTAAGAACCATTTACTTTACAGCTGATTTTTGCCCTAAATTACAAAATTGCTATGAGTCAAACATGGTACAGCTAAAATCATCTGACCTCTATGGGTTTATGTTCTGACAACAGAGGAGAGTGAAACTCTCTCATCTGATATAGGAGTGTCTCTGCAACTTATTACTCTTTCATTGGCACATAGTAAATTGAGCTCTGGCAATAGCAATGCTACTGGGAAATAAAGATAATTAAGAAACATAAAGCATGCCACTCTTCTTGAACCCAGTTGGAATCTTGGTTTTCTGTGTCTCTCATTGTAGGATTATGAGCCTGGTTTTAAGTCTGTATTCTCATAATTTTACATAATTGACCATTTGCAATCTTTTATAATCTAAAATGTCTAATAACTATGCACAGAAAGTGAGCCCTTTCCATAATATTTATAAATATTTCATATGAACTGGAGTTAATACAATTTATTTATAATGCATGGGAGTCTGCAGTGGGTTTATAAAAATAATGTGTGTTAACATGCAGTCATGATTTAATAATCAGAGACTAATTCCTAAAATACATATGGGGAGCAGCTGGTTCCAGTAATGGGCAATAGGATTGAGAGGCGCAGATATTGACAGATGACTGAGCTATGGTTAACATTCCGTACAGGGTGGAGCAAAGATGGCATTAACACAAACTTCACCCTGTTCATCCCTTAATAATTTCAGTATCCACCAGGACAAAACTCGAACAGCTTCTTCAGAAATCCCCAGGATTAATTCCATACTCCTGCTAACAACCATTGTGCTAGAGGATGACATCACATATATTATGTAACCACAGTGCAGTAAGACCATTCAAGGATTCTCACCTGCTCAGGAAGCTGCCAAGAAGCCCTAAAGCTACATGAGCCACTAACCATCTATTAACTAAATTATTCCAAACTGTTAAAAGAGAAGAAAATTTCTCTATCTGCTCCACAGTGAATGCATCTCTCATCTGATACACTGAGGTTGCTTAATCAATTTCCAAACCACCTTGGAGATCTACGCAGCAGATGGGAGTGAAGAAGCCTATCTGCAGGAGAAAATAGATGAAGTTATTGGATTGACTGGAGAACATGCACACAGCTGAAATGAACCTTCTGGTTTTGATCTGTGGTGAATAAAAGGATGCAGAAATAAGCAAGCAGATGCAATTGATGGTGATGATAAGACCACAGCTGCAATGAGACATCCACCCACAAGTTATCATAGAGAGCCCAAAGGCAAGAAAATAGACTTTCCAAACTAATGTCATTTTTGACACACAACTCAATTCATTTCCCATACTCTTTTAGCAGCCTGTATATGAAAGACAACAGAAGAGCAATTTTTTGTGCTGCTAGATGTTCATTTCTTCATTTGAGGGAGGGGAGAGGACCTTAACACACACAATTAACCCATGAGACCTCTGCTGCAGTCATGCACATGCTTCCTCCCTGCAGTTTCAGCTGTACATTGTTTATTATTCATTAAGAGACTAATCACACTTTCTGTAATGCTCCTCCAGTGACAAAATTACTCTACATGTATTTCTCCATTTTTTTTTTCACTACTCAGCATCAATAAACTGTGAAATGTGTTAGAAAACAGTATTTCTAATGGCTTTTTTTGGAAATCTATTTCAGGTTGTTCATATCACAAAATGCTTATCCTTTGAACTCTCAAACTGCTGGGATGAGCAAAACAGGGCCTTAAAACAAAATTTAAAACCAACCAAACAAAATCTCAACAAAAACTAGTTCAGATCCCTATTTCAAATATAATTTTTAAATAATAATCTGAATGGAGTAAGCAGCTCTTTTAGGGCAGTTGGGCCAAGTTTCTCAGAAGTAAATGAGGGTTCAGGCAACAACTTACTACATGACATGACTCTAAATATTTCAATTTCCTATTGTAAAAGACTTTGTTATCTGTTTGGTAAGATAACCGACATATTTATTTACAAGAGAACGCAATTGCAAAGACAAAAGAACCCTTAAGAACTAATATAAAATTATTATCCTAAGTAAAGTTACTTACAAGATTTAGCATCTGCTGTTATAAGTTGTACTGCCTCAGTTCTGCTATGAGTATTTATTTAGCACACCCTTCCTGCTGATTCCCTGCCCCATTTAGCCTGCTGGAATGTTCCAGCAGGGCCACTGCAGACTCCAATCAGAGCAGCACATTTATATTTCCTGTAAAAATATTACTTAGCTCCATGCCACTGAATATATACAAATATATTACGACCCTCTATAAAAAATACGTTTTTTAAAAGTTGCAATATATACTAGTTGAGCACACAGTGTTTCTCATCTTGGATATAATTTGTGATTTCAGACATCAGGTGAAGCATATGAAAAATAAGAACACATATTTTAGTTTATGTTTTTGCATAAGTCAGAAGGATGTACATGGCCAATACATAAAGCTACAGCTTTAGCTGATATCGATTCTGATCTGCATGAAATGCTGGGCAGGACTGGAAGCTGGTGGCAGATTCCCCAGTGGGACAGATGCTAATGTCAAAACATGCTCTCCCAGCTCTCAGTCCCTGGGAACCCAGCCCCAGATCTG
Source organism: Oriolus oriolus (assembly GCA_013400235.1). Lineage (NCBI taxonomy): Eukaryota > Metazoa > Chordata > Aves > Passeriformes > Corvidae > Oriolus > Oriolus oriolus. The sequence goes on along the minus strand of VXBT01007000.1, from coordinate 341,446 downwards.
CAAACAAAGCTGATGAAATCAAAGAGCCCAAGAGGGCAGCTGGTCCAAAGGACACCTGGCAGGCATTTTTGAAAGAGTCAATCTGAACCCTGTACCAGTTGAAAGCAGGTATAGCTTTACCACCAACTACAATATGGAGGCTAGATGCATCCCCTTGGCATTTAACTTCTGATTTCAGAAACTTTTCTGTCTAATCCTTTTTATGTGTTTGTGAATAATTCTGAAAAATATTGATTCTGTTAAAATTTTTGGTTTCAGAGATCCTTTGTACTTTCTCTTTTATCAGCAGACCATGTCCATTGCCCGGCTTTCCTCTCTTAACAAACCCCAGGTTCTGCTTAATCCAGTTTTGCTTTTCTGAAATTACTTGTCTATTGTTCACAGTTCTTTTTAAGCTCTATTTTACAGAGAAACCTCCAGGTTCACATCTTTTGCTCTCTGTACATGCCTTTTTGGATCATGATACAGTGAGTTCCCATCCTCTCAGGTCCTTAAATCAGTCCTTGGATCCCTCAAAATGTCCAAACTCAGAGGAGGGGAGGGCATGTGTGATGTTTAATATAATGTCTTTTCAGAGCATCAAGGAAAGTAAGAACAAGAGACTAGGAAAAGACTTGCTTACCCTCAGGAACCTTACTTTTAAAAGCCCTGGAGAAACAGACCTCTGAGAACAAACACAATAAGTCTCCAGAGATGCATTGCACTGCAGCCTCAGCTCACAAGCCTGACACGGATCTGGTCTCCTCCTGTTCTTATTCATGCCCATGGCCAAACTCATGCAGTCATTGCTCTGTGGCCTTCTCCGCTCTGCTGTTCCTGCAAGGAGAGACAAGCCTGTCCTGAGGGAGGAGGCAGGGCTGAGAGCCCCAGACTGCTCTCCCTCCCTCTGCAGCCACAGACGCCTGGGGCCCAGGACAGCCCCAGCAGCTGCCCTCAGCCTGCTGTCACACACAGCACACACTGCCCCTGGACAACTGATGCATCCCTATGGTATCATTTCCCCTGGGACAAACATTTGCCCTCCTGCTCATTTTTCCTTCCGCCTTAGGTGGAAGCCCTACCAATGCACTGGCAGCAGAGCTCCCCAAGATGTCTGAGCATCTGCACCAGCCTGGGCAATCAGTATGCCCTACTCAGGTAAACTAGCAAATTTTTAGCACAAGAGAATACAATCATAATGATGTATATAAGAATAAATTTGTAAATATTACTGATCAAACTTCAGATCAATAGATGTTTTACATATCAGAGTAAACATATAAACTTCACTGCCAGCTTAAGCTTTTAATCATTTAATTCATTTGTGGATTCATTCATCTTTCTATAATCTGATCTATTGGTCTGGTTCTCCAACATAAAAACCATTATTGCAGCAAACGTCACCATTTTAATTTGTAACCAGTGTCCCAGAATTTTTCATGAATTAATTGGACAGTCTTGCACATTAAATATAGTAATAAATGTCTTGCAATGCAGGTGAAATTTAAATTTAAAATATAAATAAATGGTGTTGGCTATAGGAATGTGAATATCCTGATATTTATGTTTAGTAAGGACACAAGTCTCCTAGAGAAAGAAAGCAACTAACATCATCTTGGCCCTGACATCCTCGCTATAGTACTGCAAGGCTGAAGGAATTGTACAGCTGCGTGAAAAAGAAGACAAAGAAATAAAGCCAGGATTTCTCTCAAATGCAGTTCGGGAGAGACATCCTGGGGCTGGAGAGGCAGCACCCAGGGGCTCTCTCCCCTGGAGCCCACCCCTAAGCCAGAAGGCTCCCAGCTGGATTCTCACTAGCTCAGATCTCTTACAGGGGATGATGAATCCTTGCTTAACTAATCCCCATGCCTTGAGAGCCAAGGGTAGCTTCCTCAACCAGCATCTACTTTTCTGTGTCTGAAGCACCACAGGTGAAATTCCTGCTCTGGTACACACCAGTTAGACCTTTCTTTTTGGCAGAAGAGCCAGCTGTATGCCAGAAAGACATCTCTAAAAAAACTAAAGCGCTCACATCATGCAAAACATTGCAAGGACACAATGTCACCGTCTGAATTCACATGACAAATACTTCAAACCCAGAACAATGTATAGCTTTGCTTTACAAGTAAGCAGATGGACTATTGTTAGTATGGACTTATGGTATAACACAGCTTCCTCTGGAAAGTCAAGATATTATTTTTGGAGCAAAAACTAAAACACTATTAAAGTAATTTTTACATGTGCACATGGGACTAGAACCTTTAAAAAGAGACTAAATAGCAGAGCACCTTTTAATTTTATTCCCTCCCAAACACCTTAGTAAATAAGATAGCACTTTGGAAGGGTTTGTATAAGTTATACAGCTACTTTTTCACACATGAAGAAAAAAATAAAACTCTTAATGAAAGTTCTTTCCAAGATCCTGTTCTATTGAGCATAAATATGAGTATTGGACACACAGATCATTAATTCCTATTGAAAAACGCTGAAGGAAACTTCAGAAATAAAAATATTCATCTCATCTACCAATTTGTGCAGAAAACCATACCTCCAGTGTTTTGAACTATAAAAATATCTGTATTGTTGTTTACATATTTCTGATACTAATCATATTTCAATTTGCTAAAATCTGTTTTGATGTGTAGACCCTATGCTGCAACCTAATAAAGCAATTGAACTGACCATACTCTTAGCAAGAGATTCAGCTTTTCAATAAATGAAATGCCCTTTCCTAAAATCCACTATAAGTAAGCTGTTAATTTGTAACTGCAGAAATCTGTTGGACGATTACAAAATGCTCTTGAAGTTACTGTTTTGCAGTAATACAGCAACACAACCATTTTCATAGCAAACCCAGTCAAACACCTAACATTTACGTCATTGTAAACTTGAAAACATAATTAGTGATCTATCTAGTTACCTAGAACAGTTGGATAGTGCTGCCCTTCACTGGTTCATAATGGTATACCACAAATCAAAACTAATGGCTACCTGACAAAACCGTGGCTCAGCTGCATGAAAACCGAGTTTTCCCTACTTCTCCCTCCAGGACTTCCACATTCCTATCAAATGAACACCCAAAACTGCCTCTTCATAATCCAAGTTTTCAAGTAATAAATGCTTTTATATACTTATCTATCTCTTTCACTGGGAGGGATAAGATAGTTGCCAATACTATCCCTGCCCATTGTTCTTGTCTCATGTCAGAGCACTACTGTAATCCGCTCCTCAGTGTTAAATTATGCTTTTCCTCAATGAAAGAAATCCATCAGTAATAGAATAATGAAAATTATCATATTGGAAAGATTAAAAGTGGTACTAAATAATGTCTGTATTTGTGTAGGAACAGGTGATTTGGTGAATAACCAGTAGTTCTCAACATGTGCATTTTGCCCTGCTGAGGGAACAAAATATAGCTGATTCTTTAACACAGCAAATGTAACAGTCACGGTGTCCAAACATTAAGTTTCATCTGGGAACTGAATTTGGATTAGTTGGTTGTTTCAGCTAGTTGTCATATACATACTGAGACCTATGTGTCTTCAAAAAAAGCTATTTTTCCAAAGGAAATACACTTAGGATAATATTAACAGCTAGAAGGTACCTGATGACGGATGATGAATGACTGTTAATTACTGTAGGCATTATATGCAGCAAGTCCAACCTTAGATGCATAACTGAGATGAGAGCAGTGCTCAGTTCTGTACACAAACACAAGCAGTAGTCCCTGACTCCAAGTCCTGACAAGTCTATCTGCTAAAAAAAAAAGCCCAAGTACAAGAAATATTTTCAAAATATAGAATCAAAAGATAGAACCTCCATTTCAAAAACAGGCTCAATATTTTTTGACAAATAATCTATTCCTATTTATAATATATTGTGTTTACTATTATGCTTGAAAAATGGCTGAAGCTTGCATTGGTGCTGGCCATTTCTATAGAACATTTCATTTTTAAAAGCCTTTTTGGAGTGCTAAAAAACCTTGCTATGCATATTTTGGATCAATTGTATTGACAGCTGTACCCTATGATCACCCATGTGGGTAAGTAGGCTCCCCCAGAACTCAGTTCGGTTACAGCAACGTGAGCCTCTGTGAAGCTCTACGTGACTGTGTGTTTCCATGAAAAGAGTGCCCAGAGTTCCCAGAAAAAGTGCCCAAACAGAAAGTGAGCAGAAGAAATAGAGAAAATACAGAATTTTGAAAACTGTCCTGCAAAGCACTTTGGACAATACCATTTAGTGAGTTTGTCACTGTAAATATGGCTGAGTCATCCCAGCCCACTTACTCTGCACTCACCCTTCTTAGGGCACTTTATTTTCATTTGATTAATAAGTATTGGCTCATGAATAGCAACTGGACTTTTATGGTCTTTGTCTTCTACAGAATGCATAATGACAGCATGAAAACATTTCAGATAAATCTCTTTCATCTCTTCTCTTATTTCATGGTGGAATATTAAGGTTTGCTTTTTCTAGAAGGTTTGACAAATTTCTGAGGACCCTTACGTCACCCCCGCTACTAACCACAACCAATGAATTGTCAACAAAGACAAGAGTTAATAGTTAGTATAGTATAAATAAATAGTATAAATAGTATAGTATAAATAAAATAGTATAAATAAATAGTATATTTTTATATAAATAATAGTATAAATAAAAACAAAACAAATATATAAATAAAAAGTCTTTTAAAACAGCCTAAGAGAACATCTCATGTTTTGTTAAGCCTTTGGTGTTAGCACAACACGAACTTTCCCAAAAAGTCAGCTCAGCCTAGTCTGGAAAGATGGCTATTTCCTCTGCAGTTTAGCAAACCACAGTTCCATGTGGCTTTCCTGAAAATGAGATAAACCCCCTTGCACCTAGTACCAGAAATCAGTGCCAAAATACCATCTAATTTGTTAGCCAGGGTTCATGAGCACAGGCACAGCTTGCAGCCCAGCGGCCGCTGCTGCCTGTGCTCACACCGTGAGGAAGAGCAGTCACACCGTGAGGAAGAGCAGTCACACCGTGAGGAAGAGCAGTCACGGCGGAACAGAGAGCAGCCGCACCCCTGGCTGCCAGGTGGGACAGCCATCAGCGGCAACACAACCCCAAGACTGTCAGGAGGATTCTCAGCTACTGCTGGTTTCTAGGAAGTGATGAAACCTAAAAATATTGGACTCTGGAGGGAGGAATCAATAAGTGAGAGAAGGGTGTACCTCTATCTGCTACCCTGCACCACTCCAGTATTTTGTTCTGCACAGCACAGAGCCATTCTCTGTCCAGCTGCAGGAGTGACTTTGACCCCAAGTAGGTCATTTCCTTCTTTTCACTGAAGAAAAGGACTGATACTCTCATATGTGACCTTCCCTCCATTGCTGGGATTTTCCACATTTCTGTCTGTATGTTACTTAGGATATAGCTGCAAAGACTTTTTCATTAGCCATGTCCCTTTTAAAAATAATTATTAACTATTTTTCTTTTTTTTTAAGTGTGAAGTATTCATTAATTGCAAAGGAAAACATTTAATTTAATGACATGTCTGTTCACAAAACAAAAAATAGTGATGGAAAATAAAATGCATGCTACCGCTTTGTGAAAGTCATATACAGCACAGAAAGACTACTTTGGCAGATATATTTATGTCTATACAAGATTAGATTTTGCATTTATTATGGGCATGTGGCATATTATTAATTATTAACACCAAAAACAAATGTTTACGTTTGCAGAAAAACAAGCTGCTAAATTCTGAAAAAATATTGTTAAGGATTTACACATTGTGTCATGTATGTTATGTAAATGGGAACAGCAGAGATTCAGTATTTATTATTAGAAAAAAACATTTTTCAGTCTGCAAGTGGAAATCCAGGCTGTAATTTATGGGCATCTCTGAATCAACAAGTACAATACTTAAGAACAATACCTTGTATAAAAAATAACTGACTTTGCCTTCTTACTGAGGGCACATCTCATGGAAATTCTTTGCCTGCATTCCCTGGGGAACTGCATGGGAATTACAGAAACACTGCTCCCAGGAGACCTGAGATGGTCCATTTTCTATCCTGGACCTGAGGAAAGAGTAACGAGGTCCCAGAGCCTGCTAGCAGGAAACAGTCCCAGCCAAATGAAAAACGCTGCTGATGAGGTAGTCTTTCTCCCAGACTTCATACATACCCTGCTGCAAGACTTCGGACCCCAATGTTCTTTTCAGAGAAGCTCTCAGCCCTGAAACATCATTGGGAAAGATCTCCTTACCCTCTAAGGAGAAAAAGTCATTATCAAGCTGTATGGAAATGGAGGCAGGAGTAGGATGTCTCGCATATCTCTTGATGTAGTGTTCATCAGTGTAACATCATACTCCCAGCTGGCTGCCCAGATTACCTTACTCAGGGGTGTGCCTCCACAGGCCTTTTCCATTAGGACTTTTCAGGGCTGCTAAGCTGAGTCTGCTGGTGCAGAGTGCTATGACAAACTGTACTGTGACGGAGGTTTCAGAGCAAGGGGTGACTTTTTTTCAGTAGCCTCCCTGCCCTCTGCCCTTGAGCTATGTTGAAGCTCGAGCAGTGTCAAAACACTACATAGGGGATGTCTGTGTATTCACTGCTTCACTGAACAGAGGTCAGGATTTGTCCCCCTGCCTGTACAAATCATAGAATCATTCAACGGCCTGGGTTGGTTTCTAGTTCCAATCCTCCCAGCATGGGCAGGAACACACCTTCCACTAAACCAGGTTGCTCAAAGCCCCATCCAACTCCTCCTTGAACACTTCCAGGAAGGGGGCATCTACCACTTCCTTGGGCAACCTGTTCCACTGCTTGACCACCCTCAAAGTAAAAACGTTCTTCCTAATACCTAATTTAAATCTAACTCCTCTCAGTTTAAAGCCATTTCCCCTTTTCATATCACTACATGCCCTTCCAAAAAATCCCTCTCCAGCTCTCTTGCTCTTGGTCTCCTTTAGGTGCTATAAGGTCTCTGCAGAGCCTTCTCTTCTCCAGGTTGAAAAACTCCAACTCTAATACAGAAACCTTTTGGTTTTGTCATTTATCTAAATACAATTTTCCAATCATTTTGCTGAAGGCACTAAAGATGGAAGCCCGGACCAATATTCAAATTCTAGACAGCCAATTGATTTTACAGAAGGTTAAACTACTGTGGGCAAAGCAGCAATAAAGTGGACAGATGAGCTCTGCCTCTGGGACAGTTTGCTGTTTCTTGCCATTTTTACCCCCGTCTCAGCTCAGCAGTGGGAGCCATGGGCAAATTAGCACTACTCCTGCTTTTGTCTCCCGCACCTTTTGCCTGCTGCTCTGCAAAGCCTCCTTTAGCTGGTGGCTAAAGAGGTCAGAAATACATATGCAGTGTGATGGAGGAGCAGAGCAGCACATGGAGCAGGTAGCGGCTCTGCAGAGCAGAGCTGCACAGAAGCACCAAGCCACTCTCTGCACAGCAGGACCCTCCCTGCCACCACTCAGCCCCCACCAGCTGCACCCACTGCCTCCTCTCCTCTGTCCTGCCACAGCACTGGCCCCACCATCATCAGCCTCTCTGTTCTGAGGTCAGGACCCAGCCGCTCCATCATACCACACCTGCATTTTTCACTGTGGCCCTCAGATACCATCATGCTGAAACACTGAGCTCCAGGCAGGGAAGCTCCCTGTGTCTCTGGATACATTTCCAGGGGCAGCTGCCACTTCAGGCAAAGCCAGGTACTCTGCTACTGCCCAGAGCAGCAGTACTCTGCTGTGGGGAAAGGCACTAATAAAATAATTCTGCTGTATCATTAGAGGTCAACTTGGACTACAGCAAGTAATAAAAGATTCATAATGGCACATGAGGGGATGCACTAAATAGCCAAACCACAGCTTGAAAACATGCAAAGCTTGTTTAGATTTAGGACTTGGTTAAAAACTTGCAGTTCAGCTGGTGTTTCACAGAAAACTTTGCAATCAGCGATATTACTTCTGTACCAGCAATTTATGCTGCTTCTAGTATAAATTATGCCTTGTAGCAAGGAGTGTCCTAATAGGCATAGGTGCTCCCATGTTCAGGCCAGTAATCAAAAATTAATCCCCTTCCCAGATTCCGTTAGGGGCCAATGCCAGCTATTACAGAGAAGACATAAGAAATACTGCTGGAAGCACTTTAAAGATAACACCTTCTCAGTGTTGTGACTTTCCATCCTTTGGTATTTTAGCAACTGGCTAAATCTTCATTTTAGTTAATTTCCAATCCTGTAAGGCAGGCAGTGGGACCTGCAGTATTTTTAAATATTCCTTTCAAACTTTGGTTAATCTTATCTTCTGTCTACATATCAAATCTGCTTTAGGAATCCTGCTAAAGTCCAGTCTCAAGGTGCTGTGACAGCGAGTTGCTCAGCCCATTTACATGTGAACAATCACTGCTCACTACTAAAAGAGCTGTCAGAAATTCAATACAGGTATTGGCACAGTATTTTCAATTTGGTTATAAAAGCATTGTCCCTTCTGCCTTTAACTCCAGCTTATGACTCTAAAAAGAACAGAAACAACACAATCAAGTCTCTAGCTGCTGAATTCCATCTGCTTTTTCATCCTTTCAACAGCCTTTGACAAAGAATTTAAATCAGATCCCTTTTTCTCATGAGCTTAAAATTTGGCTGTAAAGTTTGGCCACATTCTCAGAGTAGATTTGATTTTTGGCCATCATTTTTACCAGTAAGGCACATCTAATCTCAGATGTGGTGACACTGCACTCAAACCAGCTGCTTTAGCTTTGATGCAGAAGAGGCCAATACCATTAGCATGAAGAACTTAACGATGTTTGACATATCAGATTACTCGGTCCTGCCTTTAATCTTTGTGGCTAGCCAGTCCCACCAGGCAAATAATGGTCTCACGAGAGAGGCCAAAGGCTCTGCGCAGAGGAGAGAAAACTTCCAACACATCCCTGCAGGTGAGGTTTAGGGCATGTGACCGGAGCAGCACAAGGTGCAGAGCAGATGTGTGTGGCGCGGCCAGTGTGTATGGATGGCTCTGCTCTGCTCTCCAAGCACACCCTGCCAGTGGCACCACTGTGACACGAAGAGCTATGCTCTCCACACGTGGAAAGAAGGCATCCTCTCCCAATTCAAGTCTAAACCAAGAGAACACTCCTCCAACGCTCCCAAACCACTCCCCTTGCAGCACCTGCAAACAGCCGATCCAGCCTGGCCCAGAGACAGACAAAGCCACCGCACTTGGAGCGCTACGAGGCAGAGGAATCCCACAGCTGTCACAGGCAGCAGGACTGGTCCATCCGCACGTGCCACTGCAGGGACTTGGCTCAGAGTGTACAGTCTCGTGCACTTTGCTGTACAGCCCACCATCTGTCCAGTAATTAGGAAAACAACCCTTTTCTTCCAACTGCAGTGAGACTCTGCCCCTCTTCTTTACAAAAGGCCCTATGGAGCCTCGACGCCTGACATGCTTCCAGTTCAAGTGGGAAGAAAAAAATACTGATTTCCATCTTCTATCCTTTTGTACCACCTCAGGGACCACGAGGCTGCAAACAAAGCAAGAACTACTTTTGGGGATTGAAAATCCCTGAAGCTGATTTTTCCCACCCCTTTGATCATTCCTGGCTTTCCCACACAAAGAACTTTTCCATGCATGTGGTACTTGCACTACCAAGGCAACAGAGATTCCAGAGAATGAACAGAAAGGCCAAAACATCACCACTGCCCATATAAGGAAACAAAAGCTGGGAGGAACTAGGAGGCATTTTTTTACTTTGTTGGGTTACCTGGCTTAGAGGAAAGAAGAAAACTGTCCTTCCTAATGGCTCCTGCCAGCTATTTCCACAACCTATCAAATTCCATGGCTCAAGTAGAGAACAAATTCCTTACTCTTCCAGAAATCCCCTGCCTCATTTCACCTACAGGCATTGCAAAACGCTACATTTTGTCAACAAAATACAATGGCACTATTGCCTACATAAATACATTTAACACCTCTTAACATGCAAAACACGCAAACAAACGATAAACGCAGCTTCTGATCGTTCACAATGCAGCCAGTGTCCCACTGCCCAGCGCTGCCAGCTGCAGTCGGTCAAATTCAGTAACCAGGTAGTTGCCAGGAGTAAGCACAATTCCTACACGGGACTCACTAGTCATCATTAGTTTTAGATACTGTTTTGTAGCTTGGAGAAATCTGAAAGGGAGAAGTGTGTGCGCCTCTCGTTTAAGCGACAGAAGTAGAGGGCGTGCAGGAGGGAAGGAGGAAGCACAGCAGAACGAGTGGACGGAGTTTTCGCGTCTTTCAGGAGCCCCGAAGGGCTGGTACGGGGCGGGCGGTCACAGCAGCACCACAACAGCACAAGTCGCGCTCCCTCCTTGTGTCGGTGGCACTTCGGTGCTGTAGGCAGAGGACGAAGCGGCGCTTCCCCGGCGTGCCCAGCACTGCGGAGGGACCCTCCGGCGAGTTGGGCGGGACGCTGCCCTGTCCCCGCGGCCAAGCGCGGCTGCGGCGAAGCGCTGGGGTCAGCCCGCCGGGCTCGGACGGCAGCAGCACGGACGGCACCTCCACCTGCGCGTTACCGGGCTGAAGCCGAAATAACACGGGAAAATTAAGGCTACTC